>JAXGGA010001993.1:0-134197 GCA_038373865.1 Uloborus plumipes
ATTTACAAAAGTAACGAAAAAAAAACAAAGAAAAATCCCTTCTCATTCCTTATCTCTTATCACAAACACCCCCGTTTCATAAAATGGGTTGAGACCTGACGCATGCGCGAATTCGAGGAAGGTCGCCGAAAAGAATATCAAACAGTATCTATATATCCATCTATATGTACATATAAATATATAGGCAGAGACAGACACATATATATATGATATTTAACGTAATTATCCGCCCCTAGAATTCCATTTTCGCATATTTTGCCATCTATCTTTAATGGCCTGTAAAAAACTAATGAGACAATATTTTTTCGGGAACATTGTGTTTTTTTCATCTGTAGACTCTAAGGATTCAGAAAAATATCACATTTTGTAGTCCCCGAAGTTGGCAAACGAAACCATGTTTCTAAGCATCTTTTCTGCCTTCGGCTCACAGACTATTATTATGCCGACTCGTGAATAATCGTACAACTGACGACCGATACATTTTGCCGTCTGATGTACTCAGACAAATGACTGTTGGGGAAACCATTCGTTTCATAACATTGCGCAATTTTTCTCTCCAAAATTTGATGGACAGAAAAAAAAGGTACTAAGGTACTCTTTTTTTCAAAATTTACCGACTGACTTGTTCCAAATGCCGACAACCAAAAAATTCGGGGGGGGGGGGGCACTGTACTTACCCACCTCTCGACACGCCCCTGGGTGCAGAGCCTGATCATTACACAAGTGAACTGGGTCTGGGCTTGGTGCCAAGGCCGTATTTAAGGGGTGGGTTTTTAGGGTTTAAATCCCCTCCGAAAATTTTCGAAACTTCTAAAAGATACTTTTCATGCACACATTTTTTGCTGCAAAAAAAATATTTCTATTTTATTTTTATCTTATTTTATTTTTCAGTTTTATTTGAAAAATGAAATTGTCATAATCGACTGTACTAATTAATCTGCAGCATTCATTTCTATTGTAGTTATTGCTAGCATCATTTCTTACAGGACACTACGACGTTTTTCCTTTGAATTTAGAATGCTAATAAAAACACCAGCATTCTTTAAATTTAAAAGTTAACTCTTTTTTAACGCATTTTATAAGTGTCATAAAATAAAAATTTCCGATGTATTTTTCGAATGCTAGTATAAAAGTAAAACGTATCTACCCTTTTGAATGACTAAAAGACATCGAATATTTAACAGGGCGAAGTTATGCAATGTACAAATCAAATATTTTCTTTAATTAAAAAGATAAGTCTTAAAAAGATAAGACAAAAAGCAATAGAATACACTTAAAACCAAAGTTTATTTACTACTAGTAATTTTACTACTAGGTAGTAAATTTTATTGATCAAATAGTTTTCAGGAGAAATTTATTTGGTAAAACCCTTTCCGAAACGAAAGTCTGGTTACGGCCCTGCTTGGTGCCCCATATTTCTAGGGGGCCTCAATTTTTTTAAAGGCTTACGCGCTGAAGCTATGCGAACAATACGTGTAGTTTTAAGAAAAATAATTAAAAAATAGCGATTTGCTAATTGAAAAAAACTTCCTGAAACAAGAATCTTTATTAATTCTGCCGGTATCGGATTGATCATGTCGCAACTGTGAGGGCCCCCATGATCACAGGGGCCCCGAAGGAGATTCAAAAACAAAAATGCACATAATAAAAGAGTTTCGTATAGTACTGATGGATAAAGGGGTCCCCAAGGGCGGATCCAGCTTCTGGCTAAGGAGGGGGTCATTTTCGGAAAGGGGGGGGTCAAAGTGCAATTTTTGGGCAAAAATGCGGGGATTAGACAATTTTTTCGTAATATAAGTACCAAAAATGCAATTTTTGCTATATTTTTTCGGTTAAGGGGGGGGTCATGACCCCCCTCTGGATCCGCGCCTGGGGCCCCCAGACCAGTAAATCTATCACTGCATTCCGCCATTGAATTTTCAGGGGAATCCAAATCATTATGGGCTTTTGGATTTACTATTAGTTAGTCAGGCCCTGCTTAATTGCAGGGCCCAATTGCGAGCAATCAGTATCAGTCTATTGGCTTCAACCTGCGTTCAAAATCCTTGGCTAACTGTCACTTTCCATGAGTTTTGAGCATCTCCAACTGAACTCATGACTTTTCATGTCAAATTCTCAAAGACCAATATTTTGGATTTAAGAATGTGACACTACGGTTCCGAGGCCCCCTGCTTTGCTGAGGCCCCAGGCTCGCGCCTCATGCGCCTAGTGGTTGATCCGCTACTGGTCAGGCGTCATTTGCGGACCTGCAGTCAATCTTTTTCGAAAAACCCTTTCTGACACAGCCAAATTGGGAGGCAGAGTTCTACCTCAACACTGATGCCAGCAACGTGGCCATTGCAGGTGTCCTGATGCAGAAGGTAGAAGATACCCTGAAACCAGTGGCGTATTTTTCGAAAACCCTATCCAACAGCGAAAAGAGGTATCCGGCGATTAAAACAGAGTTGATGGCAATAGTAAAATCAATACATGCCTTCAAATCGATTTTGTACAACCGCCGTTTCTACATCCTATCAGATAGTGCACCACTGCAATACTACAAAAAGACGACATCACCAGCCTCACTCACGACTCGTTGGCTACTCAGCCTTAGCGAGTACGAATTTGTTTTCACTCACCTCCCTGGAAGAGATAACCGGTTAGCCGACTACATATCAAGGACCCCCTGTGTACAGACAGATATCACAGAGGATACAAAAATTCTAGATCAACAAGTAACACCAATCGTCGACTTAACCCCTGAAGATGAGGCAAAAGTTCCAGAAATAATCGAAGTCACACCAGGCAAGGCAGGGCTAGGGGACACTGGGACCCCCCATCAGCAAGAAACCACCAACGAATGCAACGCTCTTCAAAAAACAAAATCAGAAGTTTTAACTGAGATGGCCAAAATCCTAGTTATCACACAACAGAGCGAGCCGGACACAGAATTAGAAATCTCAGAAGGCGTTTTATTACAAGAGGTGCTGAAAGATCCAAGCCTTAGCCGTATCTACAACGACATCTTAAACAGAAAAGACCCACAAAAATTGCAACACTATTGCATTCACCCAGAAAGCAAGATCCTTCTTTTCTCAAAGAAACCTGCTACCGAACCCTCAGACGCCAACTTCAAAATAGTGGTACCAAATAGCTTAAAGGTTAAAGCACTATCAATAGCCCATCACACCCACTTCGGTGTCTCCAAAACATACCAACTACTTTCAGACAAATTTTATTGGGTGAACATGTCAGTTGATGTTGTGAATTTCATCTCCAGTTGCCACACCTGCATTAAGGCAAAACATCACAGGATACCTAAGGCTCCCTTTCAAACACCAGAAACCCCAGACTCCCCCGGCCAGTTACTCACAATCGATATTCTCGGCCCATTCTCTAATGGTAAATCTGTCTTAACCATTATAGATGCTTTTTCTCGCCACATCGAGTTGTACATCTTAGAAAACACCACCGCTAACTGTGTCATAAAAAAAATCTTTCAGTACGTCACAACTTTTGGAAGACCGGAGATGGTGCTCTCCGACCTAGGCCCGCAGTTCACTGCAGAGGTCTTCAGTGCGTTCTTGCAGACATTTCGTATCCACCTGAGACATACCTGTTCGTCCAACCCAAAAGGTAATACACTGTCTGAACGCATAAATTCCTCTATCAAGGCCTCAGTACGCGCCTTAATGGCACAAAACAAGACCTTCGAGTACGCACTGGCAGTACACAAAGCACTGTACAACGCGACTCTGCACTCGACTACAGAAACCCCACCGAATGTCTTACACTTCGGGCGAAATCTTTCATTGCTAACCGACACCATTGATGCAAATATTGATTTTTCACTTAACACAGCACATCTGCTCCATAAAATACTGGATGACCTGAAAGTTGTTTACGACAAGGCATATCAAAACACACTCAAGAGAAGGGAACAGCAAAACTCGAGGCAAGCTAGCAGAGCCAAACTCCGTAATTTTCAAGAGGGCGACTCGGTATATCTAAAATCATCCGACAAGCTCAAACCGTCATACGGGGGACCTTATACCATCCTGAGGATGATTTCGAGGGTTGTAGCCATCATTCAGAAGTCGAACCTGCCAAGCTCTCATAAAATGAAAGTCCATATCGACAGGCTTTTGCTGGTACCACCTAGGGCACCTCACCTATCCAGCCCACAAGAGCCAGCTAGGAGGCAGGATGAAAATACCCCTGCATCCGAAGGACCAAATGGTACAACTGTTCATCAATCTAATCTTTCTCTTTCCCCCGCAGCTGACAGGCATGGCCGAACACCACTTCTCAACTCAAGGAACCCACCTCCTAGATACAACCTTAGACCCCGCACTTCAGGAGCCCCCGTCTAATGACTGTTGTGGCCTGGGCGTGTGCGAAACCTCCTCCGGGAGTGCCTGACGTCGGATCTCCTTCGCTTCCTGGAGCCGGATCCTCGACTGGTGACCCCCTAAGACGAGCTGTAGCCTGATCACCTCCAGCGTCGCCGTGGCTGGATACCATCGTCTGGAGCGCTCCCTGCATCCCTGACAGGAGCAGACGTCTACCCTTCCTGGAGCTGTTTGGTAGCCGTGCTGGTCGAGCAGCCTGCTGATGACTTCCTTGGTGCAAAATGAACACTTTTCCGTTCATAGTGAACTTTTCAAAACAAAATACGTATTTCACAACTGCGTGCTTCGGGTATCGTTTTGTATTCGTTGTTCTCTTCTACAAGGATCCTTGCTTAAATTTGTTCATGTGCACATGTTTTCGTTTGAGTATATAACATACATGCATTTTTCTAAAGTGATAGTTACCTTTTCGATGAGTACTCATCTTAGTTTTTCACGGCATGTGTATCAATTGTATTTATGTGTTGCATTACGTGGTTGGCCACCACTAATGCTTTGCCTGTATCTTTAAATCTTTAAGTATTTGCAATTTTAATCCAATGAATTTTGAGTGTATTCAATACAGGGACCTTCTGCCCTGCAGGTTCTGTGATACATGTCTCTCAGGCAATGTTTATGTGTTTACAATTAAGGGTTACTACATGTTGACAAATATTATGTTACTTACCACAGTCTGTCATGCTGAGTTGTTTATTATGTTTTACTTTGATATACCGTGTAAATATTTCATTCCACTTTGTGTACACATACAGCATGATATGTCACTGTTTCATTATGTCCTTTGGCTTATTGCCACTCCATGCCATTCTTTTTGCTATTTCTACAATTCGACTATGTCTTTTTAACTTGCTGGCATACAACGCTCCCACTTTGGACACTCTCCTTGCCCGTGTAGAAGTTACTTTCAGATCCTAGGGTGGATCTGTTGGTTTTGTGTTCTTGCCTCGGGTGTTGTCCCCCACAATCGCCTGTCGCAATCTTGCCTTTCCTTCATCCACTCCCAGCAGTTTTTTTTTTGTCTGTTTCAAAGGGGTGGATGTGGTGACTTTGCAGTCGCCACGTTTTGTTCTGTCTCTTTGAGAATTTCCATCTTTCGAACGAGTCAATCGGCGTTCCCATTTTCCGCTCATGCTGAGCAAAACTCGGTCAAGGTTAGGCGAGCACTTAAGGAGCCGGCTAAAAGCTCCTCGCTCTAGGCCAGCGCGCGTGGCTGCTTTGACACTCGTTCTGCGGAAGGACTTGTTTTTCTCTCCGCTGGGTTTTTTTTCCTTGCGATTGTGGTTTGGCAACGCCGCCCGTGTGGCTACGGGGCCTGTTTTTTTGGAAGGCGAGGGAGCGCACGTTGGGCAGTAGAGAGAGGTTGCGGACAGCGTGCAGGAGATTTTTTTTCTCTTCTTCGAGGGGATGGCCGGGGAGCGCCGAGATGGGTTCCTGCGAAAATCACCGAGAATCCGCCTGTTCCTCCATAGGCTAAGTCCAGTTCATTTTCTTTATGCTCCTATTCTTAGAATAATTTGTATGATCTGCTTGTTCTAAAGTTAAATTTGCTAATATCCGGACCAATAAGTCTTTACCAATGATGGCTATGAGCCAACGATTTCTTTAATGGTCGAGTGGCATGGAGTGTTTAGCTTGTTAAAACCCGTATGGTGTATCTATTTATCAAATGCCTTGCTATTCATCAAAATATCTTCATCAAAATGCCTTCCTAATTTATGAATAAATCAAGACTTCTTGTGTTTATAAGAATTCGTCCGCGTCTCATTCGGTTTATTTTACTGACTCCTGCCATGCATTCAGGCCTCCAAGAAGAACCTGGGCGTACCAATAGCTACCACTACTTAGATACGGCGAGGTTTCGAGCGGGAAAGTCCCGCCTAGGATGTTTATTTACATGTCTTGCTAGTAGCGTATAAAATTCTGTCTTAGTTTCTCACGGTTTTAGCGGCGCACGATACGGAAAAATGGTGAAAACATCCGTCGAGAAGATCGTAACCCAACATCCGGAACCAGTATCTCAAGCGACACGGACCCATGGCAGATAAGTGGTTATCATGTTATCTTTGTACAGTTCCTTCACACACCAGATACTTCGTACCACCACATATGCCAAAATTTCATGCCCAAAACCCTTATACCACCTTTTTAAAATCACCACAAGAAGTTCTGTCAAAAACTAAACTAGCCTACTTTCCCGTACATCGACATCGGCATTCTAGCATCGGATCATTATTCTCTTGATTATCTGAGACTGAAAATTATGTCAAACGTACCTTTTTAGCACTTAAAGCTGATTTCTAAAAGCAAAATATACCCCTCTTTACAGATGACATAGACACGTAAAAAGTAAATAAACGAATAAATAAAGTTTTGTCGTACCTTTTAAAGAATGTAACTGTTACAGTTCTTCCGTAGAAAAAATCCTCAATCGTTTTCAAAAAATAAAAAAATAATAAATAAATAAATTTACATAGAGCATCAAAACACATTTTATCAAAGAAAGAAAGAAAAAGAAAAAAAAAACTCGTCCGTTAATAAAATGAATCGAATTTCACTTTTAATCCGTTGCCAGTTGTTAAATATAAATGAAGAATAAAATGCGTTTGTGAATGAAGAATTTTTGTTGCAAAAAAAATCGTCTGCCAAAAAAAATAATAATAATAATAATAAGTAAAATAAAACAAATGCATAAATAAACAAAAAATCGTCTGCACAGTCAGTCATTTTTTTTCTGAGCCTGCATTTTTGCCATGTTTGTGGAGTCGGAGTCGGAATCAGAGTCCTCACAGAAGATTATTCAGAAAAGTACTTTACAGACATGATTTTTCAAAACCATTTTCTTACAAAGTTAGTTTGAAGGAAATCCGACTTTAAGTTCAGGATCAACGTTCAGCTTAAATTCCCCGTAGACGCTAATGTTAATTTTTTTTTTCTGAACGATTCAATATTGAACGAAAAATGGTTAAAATCAAAAAGCGAAATATGGGAATCAGCCTCTCTGAGATCTTTCAAACAAAAAAAAGTTTTTTTCATTCGGACGGTTCACTCAAAAGTTATTAGGTGGGGAAAGGTTGCTTGAACGGTTCAATGTTGAACGAAAAAATGTTCAAATTGAAAATTTAAATACGGTAATGAAGTATCCTTGCTGAGATCCTTTGAACAAAAAAAAAGTTTATTTAAATTGGACTGTTCACTCAAAAGTTATTAGGGGTGACAGCTTGCTTCAGCGGTTCAATGTTGAATGAAAAATTGTTCAAGTCGGAAATGTAAATACGGTAATGAAGTATCCTTGATAATATCTTTTGAACAAAAAAAAGTTTGTTCAAGTCGGACTGTTCACTCAAAAGTTAGTATCGCGGGACAGGTTGTTTGAACGGTTCAAAGTTGGGAATGAGCTGTACTCGCCGAGATCTTTCCAACAAAAAAAAGTTTGTCCAAATCGGAATGTTCATTCAAAAGTTATTAGGGGGGTGGGGACAGACAGACCGACCGACAGGCACACACTAATTTCCCATCTCAATACCCTTCTTTCAATTTTTAATTTTTCGATATTCATTTTACTTTTTATTTATTTTTGGCTTTTTTTTTCGGACTTGGCGATATTTTTTTAACTTGGCGATATTTTTTGGACTTGGCGATATTTTTTAGATGCATTAAGCCATTTTTAATACTTTTTTCGTCTTTCTTTTATTTTTAACTGGAAAGTAGGCTAAAAAGAATGTGCTATTACTTTTCTACAAACAGTTAAAAATTACGACATCTTCCTCCAATCTCACCTCATTTACACTCTGTTGACTTGAATAAATTTTACCACTTAGAAGAAATTGTTAGGAAGTACTAGAGAGCTAAATAACAAATGGTATAAAATTTAATGTTTGGCATTTTTCACCTTGTATCCATACTGTCACATCTTTTTCAGTCAAAATACAGAGTTTTGTAGCTCCAAAAGCTCGTGTAAAAAATAAATAGGAATGATTGAGGTTCATTACCTCTGTATCTATGAATCAACATTTTTTTAACGGAACGCGCAGAATACATATTAATTTCTAACCACATTATGCAGATATTGGGAAAGAGAAATTTCATTACATTGATGTGAGTTACAAAATCACAAGCGGTGGAAAAAAGTTTCAAAAGCAAAAGTAACAGACAACAATGGACTAATGCAGCGAACTATTCATATTTGATCTAAATGTGCTGTTGCATTTGTAACTGAAATTTCGCACTACCAGTAATCTCAATAATTAAACGATTTCGAAATACAGTAATTATACAGTAGCAAATTTACAGTAATTTTAAAAATGTTCTTTATGAAATAAGAAATAGTACTTGAATTCATTTCAATATTGTTTCATGTTTTTATACCCTTTGACATTCCCTCGTCCTGAAATTTACGAAATTAAAACTCCTTTATATCAGCTATGCTGTTTATTAATATAATTGCATAATATAGAAAATTATATTTAATTCAAATGATTGTGTATTGAACCGTTGGGACCCGAAACTTCAATAATTGACAATATATTCTATTTAACTAAAAAGTTCTTATGAAATAAAAATGAAAAATTAAATTACATTTACTTATTATTTACATGGACAACTAAAGTTGCTTTAAAATGAAGCTAGTAAAATGTAGCTTTCTTTAATCCTTGTTGGTCCTCCCATTTTGGTTACACTCAAGACCTTTAGGGTCATACACGACCCCAATATTTCCTTCAATTAACTTATGATTATTGAATGTTACAGGCCTTTTTTTTAGATTACACAATTTTTAATGATAAAAAAAATTGAATAAAAGGACGCAATCAAAGAAAATTTAGTTAATGCATTAAAACTATTCTTTGGAGTCTATAAAGGACATACTTACATACAGAGATTCATAGATACATACATGAGTACATACGTTCATTTTATATATAAAGATAAAATTCCTTCAAATACTGAAAAATAAATTACTCTCATAATATTCGTTTCTTTTTAAGCCTAGCAAAGCGCAATCCCATTCCATTACTGTAATTTATCGCTTTTCGAAAATTTAAACTCATTTAAAGAAATTACTCTTCCGAAAATCATTTTGCTTCAGGGAGTTAAATATTGCCTTCATTTTCATGGCAGGAAATGGCTGGATGCAATAGCTCCAATTTCGGAGCCTATGAATTGAAAGAAAATTCACTATAATGCACTTACAGATTGTATTGAAAACCATCGGGTTCCTGATTTCCCCGGGGAAAAACGTTCCTATACCAGGAACTGTGCTCCGCCACATTTTATCCTCAAAAGATATCGTCTAAGAAAATATCGATGTTTTTGTATCCGCGACGCTTAAAAAGATGGTATTTCGTGTAGAAATGCTTGCTGCAACTTTTCATTTGAGCTCCACGATTGTTGAAAGTTACGTGATTTGCATGAGATAGGTAACCTTTCGGATGCAATGAAAAAAAAAAAAAAATGAATATATATATCTTTTTTCTTTTGAAGTATCTATTTTCAATATCTTGCTCTCCAGCAGAAAAATTTTAACAATTGCTTCCCGTGTAATATTCTATATATGTATATAATAAAATATTTTTGGAAAAAAAAATAGATCCGACTTCAGTTGGAAATTGCTCTAAAAAGTAAAAAATAATTTTTTTCTATGAACACCATCGGAACTACTTTTAAACATAAGTTTTGAAGTCGGCGCAAAAATGATAAGTAAAATGATATTTAACCATATTTTGCCAACATTTTTCAGAGAAACCATTGAAAATTAAAAGCAGAATATGTGTACCATTACACGAATGTGTGGTAATCAATGAAATGTATCCATTAAAATTTATATTTATAGTTGAATTGTAATTGCGTATGATTCTATACATTGTTTCTGCGCCGACTTCAAAACTTATGTTTAAAAGTAGTTTCGATGACGTTCAAAGAAAAAATATATTTTTTACTTTTTAGAGCAATTTCCAACTGAAGTCGGTTCTATTTTTTTTCCAAAATATTTTATTTCATTCTTTTTAGAGTAAATGCACTTAAATTCATCAAAATATAGTTAAAAAACCATGCAGCTGTTCAAAAAAATCCTTGCAGACCTGGACTCGATCTCATTCCATCAGGACCACAAATCAAAATCTTATTTTTTAAAAATTTGTGTCAATTTAATGGTCGTTCATGCCCCCCACCCCTCGCAGTGCAAAAAAAAAGATTACACAGCAGATTTTGCCTAATAACTCAACATTCATGGTGTTTGATACATTTTATTTGTTTGTAATAATGTTTTTTGGTCACAACCAATATGAAAATCAAAAAAAAAAAAAAAAGTACTTTAATTTTTAACATATATTTATCATCTTCAGAACTTTTGACTTTTAATTTTACCTTGAATTTGACGTAAATGCAAGGTATAAAATACAGAATTTTATAAAGATACAAAAATTAACGTAATATAATTGATTGTATATATAATTTTTGAAAAAATAATATAAGTGCCGCAAATCAAAAACCATTTATTTCCACAATCGATATATAAAAAGTCTTATTAATTTACAATGTATATTGTAACCGAAAAAAAAATTAAATTCGTAATCTTTTAGTTTTGCGTCATCCATTACCTCTTTCGTAACGATATTGCATTGTTTTTTGAAGTCGGTAAAAAATAAAAACAACCTCCTCTCCATGGGGGTTCAAAGCCCCCAAAAATGGCGCAAACGTCCATAAGAAAATTCTACAGCATCGAAGGACCCCACTGCTAATTTTGACAAAGATTCGACCTAAACTGTCATTTTGTACTAAAAAAAATATGGGGTAGAACCCCATGGGGGGATGTACCTGCATAAGGACATTACAATCATTAAAATCATTCAAAAAAAAAAAAAATACCATGCAGCTGTTCAAAAAAATCCTTGGAGACCTGCATTCGATCTCATTCCATCAGGAACTTCAACCTGACGCGTTTAACCACTTGACCATCGGGTCGCTCATTGAAGTAAGGATTTACGATAGCACATATTGTTTTAAATAACATGAAATTTTAGTTTTTCGATCATAAGTTTTTTTCTAGTGAACAAATATCGTCATATGAGTACGTGGTACCTAAGTTACACCATCTCCTATCGATTTAAAAAAAAATCGTCCAAATTGGTTCAGTAGATCAGATGTTATGTGCGAACAAAAAAAAAAAGCACACGCTTTGAATTGAGAACCTCCTCCTTTTTTGAAGTCGGTTAAAAATGGATGTATGTTTGTTTATACAATTCAGTTTTCGTCGGATTTTTATCAAACTTGGCACAGGAGGTTTCTTAATGCACTAGAATTCACATAGGCGGGGGTTTTAAAAATAATAATCTTCTCAATTTATGTTTTTGTTATTTTTTTATGAACAGTGAAAGTTTTTGCTGCAGATAATCAAAATAGACATTTTCAAGTATCATACGGTATCAGCGAAATACAAGCGTAACTATGGCTGTTTCTATTCAACACTTCTCGGGACTGCTTATCATGTTTAAAAAAAAAAAAAAAAAATTGGAAAGATCAGCCCGCTTTAACGAGTATTTATTTAAGAAAAAGAAATGGTTCTCTCGAAACATATATCCATTTAGTGTCTATACAGCTGACTAAACAGTTGTTTATAAACGTAATGAACTTAAAATAATACATGATTTCTTCCCTTCAATAGTAAGTATTATACGACTCTTAATACTTGTGTTGCATATTCTAATGTTATGCACCCAGGGAGGAAAACCTTGAGTAATATAAATCATGAAAAGGGTCAAAATCATGAACCTGACAGATATGGATAAAAAAATAACAATACTTCCTCCTCTCCATTCATCACTTTGCATGAAATACGACGGCTATCCAAAAAGTATCCAACCTTTTTTTGTGTGAAAACCAGATGGATATAAAACAAGTGCGCTTGCATGAGCCAATTTTGAACTTTCCTAAAGATGCATAGATTTTTTATTGTCTTTCAGTAGCGTCAGCCGCTTGCAAACAGAGTTTGACTGACGTAAACTGAAGAGTCCTCGTCTGGGTTTTTTTAATTTCATAAAAAATGGCGAAATGACTGGAGCTGAACTGCTGCATCCAGTTTTGCCTCGTTGACATCATTTGAACATACAAACGGATTACGGTGACGATTTCTTTACACTTGATCTCGATGTTTTTTGAGGAAAACAATTTTGCTTAAAATTAAAATACTCCGACTATTGCTCTCCACTTTACGTTAGTTAAATTATGTTTGTGAGTGACAGAGGATACTTACAGAAACAAACAAACAAACAAAAATTCCGAATGTGCAGAAAGGTTCAAAGTTGGCTCATGCAAGAGTGCTTGATTTATATCCATCTGACTTCTACAGACAGAAAAAAGATAAATGGTCGGATATTTTTTTACAGCTCTTGTACTTTACAAATGTTTTACTACGACATGTTGCTTCTTCTTATGCCAAAATAAAGGCTCAAGTAGCCGTAAAATCCATGACGTGTCGCAATTTTCCTCAAGACTTTTAAGACTTGTTGAAACAAATCCATTAATAATACAGCCACAACTTTGACTTGACTGGGTAGAGAAACTTTACAAGTTAGTATCAGATGTTCGATGGGTGGACCTTTCGGGATGCGGCAAATGTTAAGTCCAAAGTTTAATTATTGGTTCACTTCCTGCGGACCTAAAATAATAGGTCATGACCGATGGTAATAAATGCGGTTTTGTTTCGCTGTTGTGAATCTTGGCAACTACACGTGATTTTTGACGTAACCCAGTGGAAATATCGCCTAGAGTTCGGTTTGAAGAGGGCATATCTATGAACGATACTGCTAGAAGAAAACGATTGCCGCCGTTAGAACCTTGCTCAATCCAACAAGCAGGAAGATAGATATTGAGAAACTGTCTAACGCCTCTTAGATAATGGGGATAGTCTTGGAAAGAAAAACAATCAGGATTTTAAAATGAAATAAATCAATACAAGTGGAATATTTCCAACTTAATATTACGCACATCTTAATATATAAAAATTACGTGTCCCTGTGTTTGTGGCCAATGGACTCCTCAGCTACTGAACCGATTTTAACCAAATTTTACACGCAGTTTCAGTTTGGTCCAACTTAAATGATAGGATAGTTTTTATCTCAATTTAGGACCGCAATATATTTTTTATTGCAAATTATGTATCTAGCTACCAGCTTTGCTGTGTTCTTGGCTAAGCCTTTTTACTAAGCCTTTTTTGACACCTCCATGGCTGAGCGACATAAAGCACACGTTCTGGCAGCTTCTGGAGCGCCGTAAACAAGTAATAATCTTTCTTTTCTTAATATATAAAAGTTACGTGTCCCTGTGTTTGTGGCCAATGGATTCCTCAGCTACTGAACCGATTTTAACCAAATTTTACACGCAGTTTCAGTTTGGTCCAACTTAAATGATAGGATAGTTTTTATCTCAATTTAGGACCGCAATATATTTTTTATTGCAAATTATGTATCTAGCTACCAGCTTTGCTGTGTTCTTGGCTAAGCCTTTTTACTAAGCCTTTTTTGACACCTCCATGGCTGAGCGACATAAAGCACACGTTCTGGCAGCTTCTGGAGCGCCGTAAACAAGTAATAATCTTTCTTTTCTTAATATATAAAAGTTACGTGTCCCTGTGTTTGTAGCCAATGGATTCCTCAGCTACTGAACCGATTTTAACCAAATTTTACACGCAGTTTCAGTTTGGTCCAACTTAAATGATAGGATAGTTTTTATCTCAATTTAGGACCGCAATATATTTTTTATTGCAAATTATGTATTTAGCTACCAGCTTTTCTGTGTTCTTGGCTAAGCCTTTTTACTAAGCCTTTGTTGACACCTCCATGGCTGACCGACATAAAGCACATTTTCTGGCAGCTTCTGGAGCGCTGTAAACAAGTAATAATCTTTCTTATAACATATAAAAATTGCGTGTCCTTGTGTTTTTGTCCAATGGACTCCTCAGCTACTACACCGCTTTTAACCAAATTTCCACGCAGTTTCAGTTTGGTCCAACTTAAATGATAGGATAGTTTTTAACTCAATTTAGAACCGCAATATATTTTTTATTGCAAATTATCTATTTAGCTACCAGATTTTCTGTATTCTTGGCTAAAATTCTTTTAACATACCCGGAATGCCACCACATAATCTGCGGTTAAAAATTGGTTCACCCATAGTTCTTCTACGTAATTTAAATCCACTGAGATTATGCAATGGTACGCGTTTAGTTATCAAAACAATCACCGGGAACATTATTGAAGCAATCATTTTGACTAGCAAGTTTAAAGATGAAGTAGTTCTGTTGCCACGTATCCCAATGACACCGTCAGAATCTTCAATACCCTTCAAAAGGCTACAGTTTCCCGTTCGTTTAGCTTTCGACATGTCCATTAATAAGTCCCAAGGACAAACAATGTCAATTTGCGGTTTAGATTTAAAAAATCCATGTTTTTCCCATGGGCAACTATAGGTCGCTTGTTCCCCGTGTGGGAAAACCGTCCAATCTATTTTTGTTTACAAGAGACAGATTAACAAAAAATATTGTGCACCGATTAGTGTTGAGTTAAACTGAAATTAAAAATGCTTACAATTAAAAAAATAACAAATAATATTGGTTAATTATCTACCCTACCTACATTCTTAAAAAATAAAATGTTACATTCAAAAATAAAATGTTACAATAGCAATTAGCAAATTTTTAATTAACTCAATTATTACAAGCTTGAATATAATACTTCTAAGTACTAAAATGCTACATTTTTTGTTGATTTTTTGTTTCTAGCAAACTCAGGAAATTTTTGTTCGATTGTTTTCATATTTTGACCTCAAATTCATATTTATATAAAGTTGATCTCTATTACGTTAATAAAGTTTTTCGTTTCTATTGAAACATTATAGTTTAACCCATACCTTAGCCACAGCAACGCGTGGCCGGGTCAGCTAGTTGCTTATAAATAACTCGTTTAAAATAGTTTAAATAAAGGAAACAAAAATACTATTATGGTATTTACTTGACGTATCTCTCATTTGGGTTTTTCAGCAAAACAATGCGAAGTCGTAGCTTGCATGATTTACAAGTTGCCCCCAGCCTGACTAGATTTTCATTCTTCCGTGAACCGAAACATCTGTCATTGAGCACATGTGAAATCTCATTGGAGGTGACATGAAATAAAAACCGCAGGTAAAAACATTTATACGAGTTTTTTTTTTTTTTTTCAACCTCCGATCGCACAGTATGAAAGCCAGGCATGCGCCAGGTAGCTGTTGTGGGTAGTTAGGTGACTGCACATCTCCCCTCTACAAAATATGTCACTGACGAGTCCAATACGCCTGTCTAGCTGCTGTCATATAAACTAGACTGTCACTATTTATTCTCCCGCCAAATGTGAACTGCGAAGTGTTTTGCGCATTGCAGCAGATTAAAATTGGAAAATCTTGCGACACTTACAGAGAGCTATTCAAAACGAACGAAGAGCCGTGCTGACTTCTGAAATTGTTTTGATCTATGACAATGCCCGTTTTCATAGCTCTCGTTTAGCCCAAAAGCTTCTTCAGCAATTTCAATAGGACAGTTTGGAACACCCACCATTTAATCCCGACCCAGCGCCAAGTGACTTCCATGTGTTCCCTGAACTGAAGCAGGGGCTTGGGGACTCATTCTGGTGTTCCTGGAAAGGCATCACGTGGAACTCAAAGACACGTCACAACTCACTTTAAATCATTCGCGGCAACGTTTTACGAGGAGGGTATTATAAAGCTTGTTGAGAGATAGGAGAAATGCTTCAATGGTCAAATTGATTATGTAGAAAAAAAAATACATTGTACATTACTTTTGATAATAAAATCTTTTTTTTTAATCTTTATCCGTTATTTTTATAGCCTATCGGAGGTTGAAAAAAAAAACTCGTAATTTGCTCACAGCATTGGATGTGGCTTGGCTCAAGTTAGCTCAAGAAACCATCAATGGAATCATTAATATCATGACTGACCAAATTGAGACTTGTATAACTGTCCGAGGTGGGAATGTTAGGAACTGAATGAAGTGGTCAATTTTTAGCCTTTTGTATGTTTTTAACCATTTGCATATATTCCTTGTTCTTTATATATTCCATGATATTCACGTTTACTTGTTTTTGCAACATACTTCGTGTTTTTATGTAGCAACACTAAAGGTAAATATTTTTTGTTATTTTCTCTTACATAGGTCGCTAAAAAATGTTAAAACGTGCTAGAAAAGTACGTAACTTATTTATTTATTTATTTTGTATTTGTTTTTAAGTCATGTTTGAAATATCTTGTATTTAGAAGAAAACTTTTAGAAACAGTTTCTCATTCGTGACTTGAATCAAAAATACTTGTCTCGTAAAAATAATTTCAGCTTGCAAACGTGATGAAGCAAATTTATACATTTGACATGAAACCAAAAAAATGTGTCCCATAAGTTGTTTTTTTTATGCATATACATTTCTCTAACTTCTTCTCATTTTTTCTTCCCATTTTTTGAAGTAAATTAAAAAGCACCTGAAAGTAGGAATTGAACTGTTTTTGTCAGCAGTAAAGTTGTAGTTTTTATTTTTGAAAATGGAACTGCGAATACTTTGAATTTGGTAGTGAGTATAAACCTGTTTTTAAAAAAATAATAATACTAATAATAATGTAATTTTAATAATATAATATTCAAAACAATCAGAAGAAGAAGAAATAGATTTAGAGAATAACTCTGTATAAGCTCTCTACTCTCTGTATTATGAAAAACTCTGTATTATGAAGGGTAAGTAATTCATAGGACATAATTCAGGCACCTCTCAACACCTGGGATATTTTGACACTTTTAAGATAAACCATTATAAAGATGATCTGTACTCTAGTATTGCCAATGAAAAACCACTATATTAGAGAAACCTAAGAACAGTACATCGTTGTTAATTTAGAGCTTTAGTAATATAGTGAACTCTCACTGATACGCCGGCCCAAGGGACCGACAGAAAAAGACGCATAAGTGAGAGAGACGTATAAGTGAACAAGCCTATTTAGAGGACTAAAACACAACATAGGTGCCAATGAGAGAATGAATAAGAATGTTTTTATAGACAAGGGACATATTACTATGGTTTGGCAATTACTGTAACGTAATTAAAATGATAGAGAAAAACAAAAATTGTAGTATACCTAATTACAAACTGTTCCCTTTAAAACGATCCTTAATAGATAATTGTCCCTCTCCGAACTCTAGTTCATGCGGAAAAAATGCCTTCCGTGAGCAATAAAGGCGAAAGATTAAAGAGGAAAGTGAAGAAAAATTCTTATTTTTTAAGGGTTTTTTTTTTTTTTTTGTTTTTTGCATTTTACGGAAAATTCGGCGCATAAGTGAAATGTTTATCTTTAGAGCAACGGAGAAACGAATGATACTCTCATTATTTTGCTATGGAGTGTACTGGGACCATTCAAAATCGTCGTTTAAGTGAAAAAGGCGCATAAATGAGGCGGTGTATAAGTGAGAGATCACTGTATATGATTGATTTTTTCCCTTTTCTCAAATTTATTTCTTTTTGGAAGATTTGATAAAAACATAATGCAAACATAACCGATAAAATGTATTAATATACCTGGCTTTAAAAAAGTATGAGATTTTTTTTTAAAGTAAATAAAGGACAAAGAGAAGAGAGAGAAAATACAGGAGAGCTGAGTAAACACGCATTGAAGAACAATGAATAGCAATAAATCATCTAAATTTCAATACCATAAGGATACCGTCCTAATGAATCTGACTATGACTCCGGCAGTAAATCATAGCACACAACTAATCCCCCTCTCATGCGAAGAGTACGAAATGAATGACTAACCTCTACGTTTGAGGGAATTATATTAATAGAGTAAGCAAACCTAGAGAAGCTTTGATGTAGTATCTAACAGCAGTTTATAATTACATGTCAGAACTGATCTTGTTTGAATTGTGAGCCATGAAACCTCGCGATGAATATATAGTTTCATCATTAATTTAGGCACACATCTCCAGTCGATGCACTGTGACGTGATCATAGTGATTCCGTAAGTCATGGCGATTACTTAATGGTTACTTAATTGTCTAGCCGAGTTTGCTGGTATATACCACGTATTAATTATTTTGCTGCTTGCTGTGCTGATTTTAAATGAGTGCACGATTAAATTTACATAGCGTGATTTGTACTCATTGTTTACTTAGTCGTTATAATTTAATAATTTAACGTATTGAAGATTTTTATGTAAAAGTCATTTATTTTATGTAGGGGAATGTGGGAAGACTGGAATAGTTAGATATAATCATATATTTCGGAAAAAACTAATAAAAATTAGTTTTGAAAATTTACGTTTTCCAAGTGTAACAATGTATTTTATAATATGTAATGTATTGACAGGTTAATTTTCATTTTTGCTAATAAATATGTACCTTCAAGTAAAAGTAGGAAATTATCATTTTGCTGCGCATAAGGATAAAATAAATAATTGAAAACGTAATATTTTCTACTTAATTGGGAAACATTATGGATCTCCAACTAAATGAAGGAAATGAATTAGAGAACAAATTAATGAGTGATTAAACAATAAATAGATAAGTGAATAAATAAATGAAATTACTTATTTAACTTAGCTACATTCACTTTTCCCTGCATGCATTTGTAAGTGTACGCGAAGCATTCAAAGTTCCAATATACCTATTAGTAAAGTGAACAATTACTGCACTGAGCCTACATTAAGTAGTTCTTAATATTTGGTATCATAAAAGCAAAACATTTCTTATTTTATAGGAACAAATAGCATTTTCCGCGCTACCTAAATATTACAATATGAATATATATTTTTAAAAATGTCTTGTAACATCAAATAACTTGATTTTTCGCGGTAACTTTTTTGTTGTCTGAAATGAAAGCATGGCTACAATGACTAAATGTTGATGACATATTTAACAGCTAGCAAAATAAATGTTGAATATGACTGGCTCGGTATTAAGAAGAAATCGTTTTACTATTTCATTGCTGGTTACTATTAATTGGGAGGTTAAAAAGTTAAAATAGGTATAGGTACAACCTTCGCCTCTAAATTTAAATTCAAAAGTATGCGCAAAAAAGAACAAGTTTGGCACATTTTTTTACAATACAAATGAGTTCATTTAAAAATTGATTTTCCTCCTCGTCGAACGGACTGATTCCATTCGAAAAGAATCGAATCTAATTGCATTCCAGACATTTCCACAAACTCTTAAAAGTTTTAGTTATATATGGATCGGTTAAAATAAAAGTCTGCTCACATGTTAGTGAGAGTGTGTGTTCATGTCCCTTGGTGAGAAAAATGATCATTTGCTTTTATTCCTTTTTGTTTCTCAGACGAAGGGACGTGGATTTTTAAATTGCGTAGTTGGGAGATAATGAAATTCTGGCTTCTGGACAGAATGAATTTAGCTCGAGACAATTAGTTTCTCTGTCGGGGAAAGTGAAACCCTTTCAGAGAGCAAGTCGACCTGTCCGCCATTTTGGTTCCAAGAAGGCGTTGGATCCACACTGTAAAAAATAGATATTGTTTTTACAGTAGTAAGACATACTTGAAAAAACAAACCGTAAAAATTGCTAATTTTACAGAAATAAACTGCAAAATTTCTAACTTTACAATGGATTAATAAGGCTTTACTGCAATTGTAAATATTTTACTAAAGTCACTGGTAGCTACGTCATTAAGATAACTAATTAATGGTAGAGTAAAATGATAGAGTCTTACAAATTTAGTAAATTTATAAAAGGGCTAGCTTTTGGTAAACAATTGCATTTACAAACATTTTTTTTTGTTTTAAGTCGAAGTCAATAGAATTTTCTCTCTGTATCAATAAAAAATATTTATTAAAACTAGCTGCGAAAATTAAAGTTGTGTTAAATGGCTCGTATTCAAACTCAAACTAAAGTTTAAAAAAAAAGGATATTTTCGCGCAGGGAAGGGAGAAATGTAGAAGGGAGAAATTTAAGATTCAAATTTAAATTTAGACCTCGGTGCATTTTTTAAAATGCAAAAACTCAGTCATTGTTATAAAGAGGTCTAAACAGTTCGTTTCACGGTTTTTCTGGCGAAAACCCCTAATGTGAAATCTTCAAGATCAAAAGACCTCTGTGCCAAGTTTCACAACTGACGAACTAAATTTTTGTACTGAACACACATACACATCGATTTTTAAGGTGATATATAAGGATCAAGCATCAGTCAAACGACAGATCTGCGGTGTAGAAGCAATTTTTTCAACTCAGTTTTTGTACACGTAGTAGTTGTTTTGCGCGATCCCTTATGAGATCAAAATGGCGGATTAGTTCAACTCGCCTAATATAGGGGCCTTAGAGAAAAGAGACTCTGAATGATAAAGTTTTATTGCTTTTTGTAAGAAAGTACAATACTAAAAGAAAAATTTTATAATTTCAAAAGGAAAATAATGACGTACTTTTTTTACATATCTAGTTAGATATGATGCGACGTCAATTATACTTTTTTCAAATTGTACGGTGAGATATTTCGTTGAGATTCTCATAAATTGGCAGTTAAAATAGAAAATAGATTAATTTTAAGCGAAGAGTAGTAATGGCTTTAAGGAGTTTCCTATAAAATATGAAATAGTGTAATCTTTCCCTTTTTTATTGCGATATGTATTATTTTAATATAACAAGAGTTTTTTGTGATAAATATTGAATAAGTACCAAACAAAATATGAACAAAACCTCAAAATTTTTTTGACTCTAAAAACAAGTAAATGTTATGTAAATAAATTATTTTATTTTAATCATCTCGTTACTAAATCTTCCATTGGACATTGTTTAGTAATATTTTCTTATCAATGTACATTCCAATTTATGTTTTGGCAACAGAAAAATAGGCTGATAATATGCGTTCAAAAAAGAAGCCCCCCCCTTTTTTTTGATAGGGGATGTAGACTGAAATCGATTTTTTTAAAATGGTGAGAAGCTTTAGAATATCTTAAGGGGTCACAGTACCTTTATAACATTTTTCTTAAATTTACGTGAAAGATGTGATTCTTTGAATCTATTGTTTCTACGCTTACTTAACAATCAATAATTTATTTTCAAACATTAAAAACTTTGCTCGCTTTTTTGAAAATTTGCAAATTTTCATTTCAAAATTTCTTTTTGCTAAATGATCACAAAAATTACCTCAAAACAATCTGTGAATTTATTTTGTTATATATTAATTTGAAAATATTTTGTGACCGTTTATGTAAAAAAGTCTTAAAAAATTTTGTTTTTAGAGGTTTAATAAGGTCTAAAGATTTTAGTAATTTATAAAATGGTTATTCAATGCTTATTCTGCATCGAAGCTATAAACATTATTTTGGAAACAACCAACTGTGACTCTTTTAATGATTCTTTTCAGGAAGAGTCCACTTAAAACCTTTGTATTTTTACGTTGCAAAAAAGAAACTGCTGTTTTTTACAGTATAATGCTGGCAGCCAAGGGTTCAGTTTAAAACTATAAAACTACCAATTCTACGGGTTTTCAGTAAATTCATTAATTGTAAGTACAAATGATTAGGGTTTCAAGCCAAAAACATTTTTATGTGTTTCTTACTTAACTCTAAAATTAAATATTTTCTTTCTTCTGTGCAAATTACATTTCATCATGACGTGAGAACGATTAATGCATCGATTTCAAAACAATGATATTGTCTTAAATATTTTAGCATTTTATTACGCAATGAATTTTAATTATCTTTTGGGATTTCTCAACGAGCAGTGTAGATTATTTCTCTCGTAACTTTCGATGGAAATATATTTCTATTATGTTGTAAGATCTTTCCTGTTGTTTAATTAATTTTAGCAGTTCTGATTTCAAAAGACCCTTGCATTGTGTGAGTAATAAAATTTTAGTAAAGAAAAAGTTGATTTTTTAAAATTTATTTTTAAAATTAATTTTTTGATTTCTGGTTTCAAAGCAGGAAACAATATTTTCAATTGATCTAAAATTCGAGGTAATCAATGGACATTATTTTCTGTTTAATGTGAAAGACATGGAATCGTAAGCACTAATCCTAGTGACAAAATTTCCTCGATAAACAAAAGGTTAAAAAGTTGTTTTTAGTATTAACCCGGAAAGTCCTACCGGTACCGCTCGGAGCCAGCAATCGCTATTTCAAAAATACCCTGGGGGAGGGGAGAATTACTATTTTTAATTAATTAAAAAACACTATAGACAGTTTGAGAAAGGATTTTTTTAAGCATTTTATATCATCCTAAGGAAGGAAATAAACATATACGAAAGAGTGAAAGTCAATTTTAAGGAGAAAAAACTCGTAGCTTTGCAGGGTTATAAACATCAAGTGAACCAATCAACTTCGTAGCAAAATCCTAGCCCTGTACCACACACACTTCAGAGTTCCCCGTACCTACCACTTCACGCGCTTGAATCGGTTGGATGGGCTCCTAAAGAGCGTTCCGTTTTGGAGGTATTGCTTTTGAATAAGAATTTGAATGACTTAGTGACCACGAAGATATCTAACGTGCCCCAGTCACCATTAGTGAAAACTGGATTATTCTACAGACTAGGAACGAGCCCGGGGATCCTCCAGTTCCTTCCACCCAGTCTGATTCTTTACTGATCAGGCCATCACGGCATCGCTTTACACTGCAAAAAGTAGCAATTTTACAGTTTAGTACTGTAAAGTAGCAATGATTTACAGGTAGAAATAGAAGCAGTTATTCGTTTTTAGGGATGCCACTTTTTGAAGATGTGTGTCAGCCTTTTAATTTGGCGGTTCGAGCCCAATAGATCCCCCTCTCCTCATTGAGATAGATTCGTCTTAACTGGACCGCGGGCAAACTGCAGAAAAAAAAAAACTTTATCGTGAGCTGAAACTTTAAAGAACCATGAGTTACGGTCAAGTGAAAGTAATAAGTAATGATAGATTACTGACGAAAGCTGCTTGAGTTATGAATATGTTTAAAAGTAAAAAAGGAAAGCATACTGCTCACAAATTTTGTGATTTTTAAAATTATTTTCCCTTTTTTCTGTGAGCCATGTAACCGAGAAAAAAACGCTCTAATTTCTGAGAAGAGAAACGGCGATGGCCTGATACACTTGACTTTGTAGATTTGACTCGTTCGGGATTAACGCTAATATCATCAGTGGCGCACCCAGGCTTGTTAAATGGAAGGGGCTAAATGGCCCTCCTTTGGAAAGTTTTCGTATTTGAAGTCTTAGAGAAAAAACTGTAGTCATTTTTGGTTTAATTAAGCAGAGGGCTGGCTGCTATCTCTCGGCCAAAAAACACATTTCAAGCAGTTTGGTTTTATCAAGGGGTTTTATCACCTTCAAACTTCTGAGAGGAGCTTAAGGCCCTTAGCTCCCCTCTCCCGCCGTGGGTGCGCCACTTCCCATCATTGGGGTGTGCATTTTTTCAGTTCTCTTCTTTTATGTTAAAAAAAAGGATTTTTTGCAACACCGAAATTGCTTTATTACAACTAATTGTACTGAAAATGCACAAAAAATTAATTTTGTTACAAACAATTTGACGCAAGCAGTTTTTGTTTTCTGGCTAGAGAGTTTTCAATATTCTTCTCTTAGTTTCTCCTTTTTTTGTTCTCATATTCTAATTAAGAAAATAATTAAATAAGAGTTTTTCATTTCATTCCTTTGGATGAAGTTAAAAATTCTACTTTATTTTACCTCACTCCGAAAAATGAAGCTCAAAAATTGCTTCTATTTTAATTATTAATATGTTAATTTCCTTCAGAAAAGTCTACATATATGGTCTGAAATACCTGCCTACTGGGCATCATCATCTTGAAATAATAGTAAAAACGTATGTAATATGGAAATATACTATTTGCATACAAGGAAACCCTTTGATGAGAGTTTTCAATAAGTCGTTCGGTTAATTTTTATATCTCTAGATGGCAGCACATATATCGATTTTTCAATTGATTGCAGGGGTATGTGAAAATAAGTAAAAAAGTTACGATAAACTTTTTCCAATTGAACAAATTGGAAATTTGTTTTAAAAATATTATTTTGACAATAAGTTTATGCCTTTAAACAAAAGTGATAATTTCTTAGAATATTCCATACATGGGGTAATTTGATAATTAACATATTTTTCTAATGAACTGTTTTCTATTTTTCATTTTCCTTAACTGAATGAATAAATAGGAAAACAAGAAAGGAATACCCAAATAAGAAATGCAATTAATATAAAAGCAAATAAATGAATAAGACAAATAGTAAATAAAACAATGACGGAAAGAACGAAAATCATCAATAAATATAAAACTGAATTGTATACGACATTTTTCACTTTATGCTGAACACAACTAACATATTGTACTAAACCTTTAAATCAAACCTGAATAATATTAAACGAAAAAAAATGCTTTGGACAGAAGTTGATAGCAAATAATGTTTAAAATGTTAATTGGAAAGGCAGTATCATTTTATAATGACTAAATTTTAATTTTGATAAAGAATAAATATTTATACTGTGAGTATCACATTTGAAAATGACTCATATCACTGTATAATATGGCCTTTAGAAATATTTCTCTTTTGCCTGGAATCGGCTGCATGTTTAGTAATATAAAAAATATTGCTGAATGGGTAAATCAGTAAAGAATAATCAGTAATTAATCAGTAATTAATCAGTAATTAATCTGATAATCAGTAATCAGTAATTAATCAGTAAAGAATTAAACTGTGCAAGATGTTCTTTAACTTCATTTCGTCACGATTTTTCACTTTTCTCCATCCGTAAAATTCAAGAGAACTTTTGTAGCACATCATAATAAAGTCCTTTGTTATTGATTTTTAAGAAATATTTGGAAATGTATAGTTTTTTCAGAAGTTTCAAATTGCACAAATTTGGCTAGTCTGCAATGCATTTGCACATTGAAAAAAATGTTATAGAACAGATTTAATAAGTAGATTTATTTAATTGTTGTAGAAAGATTTATTAAATTGTTACAAATGCATATCATGTTCAGTTTCCTACACCAATCATAATTAGTATTTATAAGTCAAATCTGGTATAGTTTTTGGTGATAACAATAACGAAGAAGAAGAAGAGGAAGTTGATGATAGGTAAAAGCTTTAAAAATCGAGCATATATTTAAAAAAAAAAAACAGATAAACCATACTCTGTCGATTACGTCATGGTAGACGTCATGGCGTCGGCTCAGTAAGAAGTAGGACCACCGCGGACAGCGATGCACGAAGAAACACGTCTAGGCATGGAGTCAATAAGCCTGCGGATGGTATCCTGAGGGATGGCACTCCATTCCCTTTCAACCATTTGCCACAGTTCGTCCTCTGAACGAGACAGTGAGAGGTTCTGCAAACGGCGTCCAATCACGTCCCACACATGTTCGATTGGTGACAAGTCAGGAGAGTATGGTGGCCAGGAAAACATCTGTACACCTCGTAGAGCATGTTGGCTGATTCGAGCACTGTGAGGCCGGGCGTTATCCTGTTGAAAAATTGCATTTGGCAGACCCTGAAGGTAGGGGATTGCCACCGGCCGCAGTACATTATCTACATATCGTTGGGCCGTCATAGTGCCCGAAAACGAACTAGAGGTGATACGGAATTGTATGCAATAGCGCCCCAAAACATTATGCCACGTTGTGGCGCTGTGGGGCGTTCCACAGTTACTGCCGGATTTGATCTTTCTCCACGTCGACGCCACACACGTATGCGATGACTATCGCTGGACAAACAGAAGCGGGATTCATCTGAGAACACTACGGTTTGCCATTCTGCCATCCACGTCGCTCTGGTCCGGCACCATTCCAAACGTTGGATTCTGTGCTGTGAGGTCAATGGCAGTCTTCTTAGCGGGCGCCGTGATTGCAGGCCACGTGCAACCAGTCGACGGGAAATGGTTCTGGTCGATACAGAAACATCCAGGGTACCTTGCACGTGCTGAAGAATCGACGTACAAGTGACTTGCGGGTCCGCCACAGCTTGTCGGTGAATCCGTCGATCCAAGCGGTCTGACGTCACTCTGGCTGCACCTGCACCCCTCAATGTGGCTACATTTCCTCTTTCCAACCATCTCCGACACAGCCGATACACAGTGCTTGCATCCATATGGGTATCAGCTGCAATTTGACGTATGGACCAACCTCCCCTTCTCAGTCCGATCACCATACCCCTTGTAAAGTCGTCTATATGCTGGAAGTGTCTTCGTTGAGGACGGCGTGGCATGTCCTCCTATCACACGTATCTTCGAGACAAAAACCAAATTTCTCCGATAATTAGTCTGGCAGAAAAACCAACATGAACATAGCCCACTTTTCAACTTCATTCTCTTATATCTTACTTCACGTGCGTCGGAGAGCTGCGCATTTCATATCATTTGCATAATTCAGTGACGTGCGTCTACGGTAAAATTTGCATGAATTTCTGACCACTACTTCTTGGTGTTGCATTTTCAATGTCGAGCAGTGTATTTTAATTTACCAAGATATGTTTTTTTTTATTTTAGCAGAATTTTTGATTTTAAAACGTTAAAAAGGTAGTACGTCTAAATGGGTGTCGTTAAAATGTCAATGGTAATGTGAGAGGAATATTTAAAAACACATTCAAAGTTTTTTTTTTGCGTAAAGATTTATAGGCCATAACGTTTATATCCATTAAGATAATGATAGCCATTAATTTTTAGTTGCAACGTTAATAATTCTAATCAGAGAATTTTACTTTTTCCTTTAAAGATAAGATTTGTAATTATTTTAGGTAGCCCTATTGAATAACATATATTTTTTTGCATGTTAAGTGGGAAAGTTAAAACCTCAGCTTAAAAAGCTATTCAATTTTTAAACGAAGATCTAATTCTTGTGTTAAAATAATTATAATGCCACAGTGAAAAAGAAAGTATCGCTAAATTAGATTAAATCTCGTTACCGATTCCACTCGGGATCCAAGCCTTAGTAGAACCATTGACTAGAAATAGGGCAGAATCGGTACGGCTTCCGTTTTTACTAGCACCATTAAGGTAGAAGTCCAATTTAGCTCAACACACATTCCATAAGACCCGTTTATAGGGCAGGCAGACATTCACAATATACATTCACACAGAGAAAGGACAAGCTGAGAAGAAAGAGAAAGTGCATCCTTGCTCGAGCATAAGATTCGAGCCCGGGACCACGAGATCCGAGTCAGACTTCTACGACTTCTAGACCAGGTGGCCGGTGTCTTTGGCAACTTGATTCATTAAAGCGGTTGATTCAAATAGCAATTGCGTCAACTAACCGGCGTTAACTGGATCATTTTTTTTTCTTTCTTTAAATATCAAAGTGCGTATTCATATTTTAGGACACTTCCTCTTTATTTTATGTAAAGTGCTCTATATAGTATAAAATGAGCACACACCCAAATCTTTTTTATTTCAAGACTAGAAACATCAAAACAGGGATGAAAATATTCTATGCAACTTCTATTGTGTATATTTTATCGCTCAATACGGGAAGTTATCGGATGAAATTCAGTTGTAATATCGACGGAAAAATAAAACGTGACGCACGAGAAGCAGTGAATACTGTTCATTATAAGAAGTCAGAAGCTACGTTTGCCTTATCTGAATAACTTTTCTACGTGATTCAATCGCTAAAATCTTCTTTCACGTTCGAGTCACGGAAAAGCGTGGGCGCTATATAGGAAAATACACATTTCTTGCCTACCGATGAATCAAACAAGGAACTCCCCGACGTGTATAACATATAGGACATTTTTGTGAATTTTCTTAATATGTTTAATGCTTGAAGTTATTGTGTGTGTGTGTGTGTGTGTGTGTGTGTGTGTGTGTGTGTGTGTGTGTGTGTGTGTGTGTGTGTGTGTGTGTGTGAATGCTTTCTGCATAAAAAACTTTAGGTCTTCTTAGGTTTTGAAAAGAATTAAAAAATAGCTTCAAAAAACCGAGTGTCAAAAATCCAAAACGTCAAAAATCTGAACGTAAGCCCATGACGTTTTAGTTCATGTCTCTTTATGTTCAGCCAACAATAAGACTTAATTTTTGAAAAATCTTGTTAAAAAGTTGATTAAATATTGTAGCATTATGTATTGTGTGTTAAGTACATAAACTGGTGTTTGAAAATTAAGGATGGAACTGAAAAATCAACATACCATCAGAAAGAAAAAGCAGAGCGGGGTAAAAGATCGATCAGGATATTGACTAGAGTCAAGTATGTTAAGACATGCGGACACATGGAGTTAGACAGGGTGGAGGGGTGGGGATAAATAACATTGGCTATGAGAGCTCAGCATCTGCATCAATTAAAACAACTACGAGATTTTACAGTGAAACTCATTACTGGTAACGTCAGACTGAATCACAGGAAATATTGTGTTCGTTTTTGACAAAATAAACTTTCCACATTCAAAAATACTGTCAGATGATTAGTCAAATTTTCTGAAAAAGTTCAAAATTTGCTTAGTATTTAAAAAAAAATATTTTTTGAGCTTCTCATGTTTTTAATTATTCTCTGACTATGACATTATTACCAGATCATGAATTGACATCAATTACGTTTTAAATATTTCGTATCAGTTTATTACGTCGACTTTACAGAAGCTCTTTTGCTAGAGTAAACTGCAATTTTATGAAGCAAAACAAACGGGAATAAATTTTTGAATACGGAATCTTGTTGTTATTTTCTTGAGCTAACATATACTTCTTGATTCTTTCATAGTGAAAAGATATTATTCACAAAAGTTTTTGATGTTCTTGGAAAAATCGTTTTGTCAAAATTGGGGCTTCATTGCTAATGAATGCTGACCTAAAACTTATGGTTGTCTGTTTATATATCGGTTGTGTTGTAGATATTAAACGAAGCTAAAAATTGCCAAGTAACTAATTTTACCAATTAGAGAGACAATACAAATGGATGCGGCATGAAGTATGAATTGCTTGCGCAGTGGTCAGAGTGATATCAACAAGAAATATTCTTGATAACTAAATAAAAAATATTCAACTAAATAAAAAATATTGATTGGTTCTAAAAGAGGACCATGTGTGGTAGTTAAACAACTTGTGTGCTTATTTCTCCGCACATATTTAAAGAAATCATTCACAAATAAATCAAATCTGTTTTAACTGTTTAAAATTTCCCCAGCTTGTTTCCTTCTGCATTCACACAAATTGTTTTTAGTATACTTCATTAAAATGGTTTAAACAGATGCTATTACAATACACAACATTCGGATTATTGAATTTTCAATTCTTACAAACGTAATAACTTATACATATAAACTACTAATGATTACTTTCTTCAACTTGCTCCGATTGTCACTCACATATGCGGCATGTCTCGCCATTATGCCAAGAACGGAGCAATGAATGATTTTGTTGTAAATTGATGGTGCGGATGATGTATCGTACAATGTTCAGTTTCTGCTATGTTCTTGCCAAGTCCTTGCTTTGACATGTAAATATTAATCACTATTACGTGTTGAATATTGAGTAATATGAGTTACATGCTTCTTAAGAGCATGTTGAGTCTAAAGCTCCAACAAAAATTTAATATATGGAGAGATTACTATACGTAATTTTTACACAAAATTGATAATAAATGTTTAAGATAGAATATTTGGATGAATACATGACAAAACGCGATTCAAAAACATTATTTTTTTCTGTTATTCTTCCTATCACAGCATGTGCCGCTGTTCTTTTTAACGAGTTTGGTGTACCATGAGTGTTTAAGATTTAAAACTTCCTCAAATTTCGGTTTTCCGCAATTCACATTTTATTTAATAAAATTTTATTTTATCTACTTAGCTGTGTAGTAAAAGAAATACAGTAAGTTCAATTAACCCTTTAAGCAGTCAATTATTTTTTCAGAAATGCTCCCAAAAAAAGGCATATTTTTTTATTGCGTATAGTTAAATACCGTACTTAACAGAATAAGAATATTAAGAATTTTTTAATTTTTTTTAGTTTTTAATGCTTTTACAACATTTTTTATTTTACAATTTTGGTCACAAAAACCCTCAATGTTTGCATTTTTCAAGTACATTCTGCAGGCAGTAAAGAATGGTTTACAAGTTATGCAAAAATTTCTCTCACATTTACTGTGAATTTTGAGATTTACAATTTTCCGAACAGTTCGGGCAAACCAGAAAAGGAAATCTGAAAATATCGATGCCCGTACGCCGTACGGGCAAACCAGATGAGGCCAATTTCGGGTAGCACGTACACTAGGGTGGAGCGAAAAAAATGAATTTTTGATTTTCGTAAACGGGTACCTTTCATTTACTGTGAATGAGGATAAGAAACAATTCTGTAAAATATTTCACTTTTGCGACGTCATCTTTAGTCTGCGCATTTGGCCTAAAATTTTGAAATTTCAGATTTTTTTTAGATTTTTCAAATTTTTTTAAAAAATATTGCAAATGATAAAACTAGTGACGGGTGGTTATTAAATGGAAGAAAAAGGTTTGAAATATACAAGAAATTTTTAAAAATCATTTCAGATTATAATTTCAGTCTGCGCATTAGGCCCAAAGTTCATCAAATATTCAGAAATTTCCGATAGTTTCAATATTAGCAGAAATTTTATAATTCAATATTTCCTCTCAATATTTACTAAAAGTGCCTTCAAAACATTTTCTTAATCATTTTGTTGTTTCTTTGAACTACTCAACTCTATGCGAGCTTATTGAAATTACCCAGGACTCACCACGAGGAAGTGGCCGCACTTTGGGTGCCACTCGCGCTCCCCTTGCTTCCAACCGATGAGAGCACACATTTACATTTCTCAGACAAGTCAGAAACAATAAATTGTTTCTTTGAGTAGGAAATTGTTTGCATTGGTTTTGATGGATGCACAGGAAAATAAAGGTGTAATACGGAAACTGGAAGAAAAACTTGGTAGACCTCTGTAATGGAACATTTGCCAATTATATTTGAATGAACTTAATTTGCTGGCTTTTTTGCAAAAGCTAGATGGACCTGCCAGTGGACCAAAGTGATTTTTGGGCCTGTTAGACGAAGCTAAACATGTTATACTTTCAAATCAGTTCAATATGAACCTATAGAATTTGTCATTGATCAGATTGATTTTGACAATAAAAATGGTTCAAGTACTGAGCAACAGTAATTTTATGAGATGAGCAAGGTAGTTTTGACTGGGAAAATATCCAAAAAAATGTGAAACAGAAGTCCAAGAAAGCTTTCCCTAGTCAGATGTTGACTACAGCAAACAATCTTTAGACTATAATTTTTAAAAGAGTTCATAACTTTCGCGGGTAAAAGTGTCCTTGCTCTTTTAGGATAAAGTACAGACATTACTAATTTAGCTATGAATTCGTTTGAGATTTTAAAGATTATCTCTCCGGGAAAAAGCAGAAAATTGTATTCACATCTATTCAAAACAATGTATACTTTGCACCCAAGAAATATGCTGTAATCAAATGTATGTATGTTTGTTCCTTATATAAATCCAGTTTTCGTCGAATTTTCAACAAACTTGGCACAGAGGTTCCCTGATGCATTAGAATTCACACAGACAGTGGTTTTGAAACTTAAAAAAATCCAAAAAGCCCAAAATTCAAATCTTTTGTCTCAAAATGGCCATTTTCTTATAATTTTGAATAGATAGAGTAATAGAGATAAGACTAAGCACAAAAATTGATAAAATGTAACACATTTAAATAGGAGTATTTTCCTACAAAGATTACGATCAACAATGAATTATCCATTTAAGGCTCAATTATTTCTTTTTAGCATGAAATAAGTTTTTATATTCCCATGTGGATAGAATTCATTCAAATATTTTTTAGAGCTATGTTGTATTAATAAGCACCCGGGCAACGCCGGGAAATAATCTGGTTAGTTCATAAGAGAGAGCATATAAAGAAACTTGTTTTAAATCGTATTATAAACGCTCAATCTAGAAAACAAACAAGCAAACAAGTGAGAACGCTTCAGATCCCAAAAAATAGACAAAAATCTATTTTCATACATTACATACATAAATCAAAGTATACACCGATATGATTTCTTGCCATGATGTGGAAATTACAAAGCTACCTTTTATAGGTAATTTAACAACACAATATTTACAAAGATTATGGAAGCTGAGAATTTAAATATGATTTCTGAATGCGCTCTTTTTAAACTGCCATTCAAGACTCAATCAGTTGAAAGAGCTGTCGAATAGGTCACAAGCTCTTCAAACTTGGTATGTAATCACAGGAAAAGATAACGGTTAGTAAAAACGAGGATATCTGACAGAAATATTTGATCAATTTACGACACAAAGGAACAATTTAACTGTGAAAGACGTATCTAAGAAATGTAAATACGTGCTTGCATTGGTTGGAAGGAAGGGTTCACGTGTAGGACTAGAAGTGCGGTCACCTCCTCGTGGTGAGTCCTGGGTAGTTCCACATAAGCTAGCGAAGAGTTGCAGGGTTCAAAGTAATAACAAAATGAATAAAAATAAGTTTGAAGACACTTCAAGTGAATATTGAGAGGAAATACTGAGTTAAAAATGTCAAAAATATCAGAAATTTTGGGAAATTTGATGAACTTTGAGCGCAATGCACGAACTGAAATAATAATCTAAAATGGTTTTAAAAAATTCTTTGTGTATTTCAAACCTTTTTCTTCCATTTAATACCCACCCGTCACTAGTTTTATCATTTGCAATATTTTTTAAAAAAAATTGAAAAATCCAAAAGAAATCAAAAATTTCAAAACTTTAGGCCAAATGCGCAGACTAAAGATGACGTCGCAAAAGTAAAATATTTTACAAAATTGTTACTTATCCTCATTCACAGTAAATGAAAGGTACCCGTTTACGAAAATCAAAAATTCATTTTTTTCGCTCCACCCTAACGTACACCATACGGGCAAACTGCTTAAAGGGTTAAACTATAAGTAGTTTTAACCGTAAAAATATGGTTTTTGATTGCATCATTGATTTTCTAATATATACGGCACTCTACTTTTAATGCAAGGAAAAAAAGGAAAGGAAAAGGAAACACATTGATTTTTGATGCATACATCTTATCTTTGCACGAACCAATGACAGTATCCATGAACAGTATCCATCACGTAACATAGCTGAATTATACGCCATGTTTCAGCAGATGTTTGGCACAAAACAAAACTTTGAATCCCTGTATTTCCGCAAAACACACGTGAAAACAATGCTTCAGAAATCAGGTTTGTTGCGACATAAATGCTGTTTCGCTTATGATTATGGCTCAAGATATCTTATTGTGTATTATAGCCAACTTTCACCTATAACAAACATAATGTTGAAAATAAAAGAGGGTACGTTCACTTCCGGACCATTCTGTAGAGAACACTACAGTCAAACCTTTAAAAGCGAAAAAAAAAAACTAACTTTTTGCTTCTACTTCTTGCAATATCTGGAAATCCAACGTTACTGACATACTCAGCTAGGTACGAATTCCGGTAGGTGAAGTGACAATTATACGAAATTAAGCTTTCATGTTGGTGTTCGACTAATTGGCATTCAGTACTGAAACATGTCTAGTTTTAAGCTGGTTCTTTCAGCATTAAAACCTTTTTAATCTGCTTAGTAACTAAGAGTACTTATAAAATCAAAATATTAAACCAGAATTTTTCTAGAGGATTTAACCAGCGTTTTCAAATCTATAAGAACAATATTGTAAATCAACAAGAGTTTGATTGTTTACTGACAACAATGAGAAAGCGGCTCACATAGCACCCACCATAAGTTTTCAAACTGGAAAAATTTCAAATAATTTCTAATTGCTAAATGATTTTTATTTCATGTTCAAGAAACAGTATGCTATTGACCTACTTAAGTAGCTTCTAATTTGGTGAAACGTGATGAAATGTATAGATAATCAGGCGTTCACTTATGTAAAGTTCGACTTTGAGGCATTCAGTACCAAAATATATCTCGTTTCAAAAACTTGGTAACGCGGCTTGAGCTGGTTCTTTCAGAACTAAAATACTTTTTTAAAACGCATTCATCAATTAAGAGCATTAAAATCAAAATATTGAACCATCAAATTATTTGAGGACTTAAGCATGATTTTGCAAATATTAGGGTGATGCTTTTAATCAAAAAGAACATGTTCCTTTGTTCAAAAAAAAAAAAGTAAATATGTATCCTTAGAAACCACTATTAAACTTTCAAAGTCGTAAAATTTCAATAACTCTATTAATCGTTTTTTTCTACTTCTTTCTAGATCTAGAAACACTACCTTATTGACTTACTTAGCTAGTTACGGATTCCTGCAAAGTGTAATGAAAAGTAAACGAAACCAGACGTTCACTTATGTAAATGTTCGACTTTTAGGCATTCAGTACCGAAATCTGTCTTGTTTGAATAACTTGGTGACGTGATTCAAGCCTTGAATCGGTCTTTCAGCGTCTGGTCACGAAAAGAGTGCCGGCGAGGGGTTTTACTAAAGTCGACTTTATTGATCTTGTTGGAGGAAAAGGAGTAAAGATTCGACGAGGATGGACTTTGAAGTATCTTCTGTGCGTCTCGAAATTGTCGGTGAGTTTTTCTTTCGTGGGGAAATGTTTATTTTCTCACCAGAGGAAATGTTTCTTCTTGAATTGGATCTGTAGCTTTGTAGGTTATAAGTAAAGTGACTTCACCTAAAGAGGTATCTCGATTTGTGTCTGATTAATTTTACTTGTGAGTAGTATTTAATAAATGCTAAGCCACTTATAGTTCTAAAATAAATTTTGTAGTCAAAAATATCCGTTAATTTTTATTTACATTCAAAAAATGTATGAAATATTGCCGAAGTTAAGATATATTTTATTTCCAAAAGATCTACACCAGTTTTTGGCAAAAGCTCTACTACTTGATAAAATACAACATTCCTCACTCCTTAATATTGTTTTTACTTTTACTGCAACAAGTAGAATATCAAACTGCATTTATTGAAAAATACTACACTCTCAGTTTTTAATATAGACTGGGTATTTATTACTGTAGAATACGCCTACACTGTTAAAAATTATCCTGAAATTTTACGGTAAAAGTTACTGGCATCCATGTTGCCAATTTCTTTTACCGTAATTTTTTTTTTTTACTGTAAACTTTTGCGGAAGAGAAAACGAGAATTAAAAAGCTGAGGTGCGAACAACAAGGATCAAACCCGGGACTCACATTTTACACACTGCTTTACTATCTAGGGTACGAGATGAGACACATCAGGAGAACGGAAATAGGGTGTCATGTGTATCTCAGAGTAAGTCACGTGGTGATCAGTTGGAGCTGCTATCGCAATTTTTTATCGGTACAATTTACTGTAAAAATTTCTTCTACTGTAAACGCTACATTTTACAGTAACATTTACCATAAAAGCTTTCTGAATTTTCAACAGTGTAATTGTTTTTAAAGTTAATTTATAAGCAATTACTTTTTTTTGAATGATTAATACATTAGCACTCTTATAACTACACAAACAACTATCAAACATTCATTTTAATCGACTTATAAAATCTGGGAGGTTGGATTTTTTTTAAATGTCATGATATTGAAAAAAAAAAGTCTTTAGATACCACTTTTTGAAAATATAGAAAACATATAGGGTGAGTTCTGGTAAGTGCGTACCCTTTTTTTCAAAGTTCATGTTCTCAAGGATGCTGCTCTGTTGAAAAATCTTGTACACTCACATTTTTTTTAGTTTTCTTTCCAGATCCTTTACTAAGATTTTCAAGCATATAATATGTCAAGTAAACCATAAACATAGGTTTTGCGACCTGGTTTATGACACCTATTCTAAGGTACGCACTTTCCCTACCTAGCGGGGTAAGTGCGTCCACCTTAAATTATGTGAATATGAGCAGGGAAAAACTTCCGGCACATATTAAATATGTTAGGTAATTGCCTTGGGATAATTCCTAAAACTAGAGATCAGCACTTGCTTATATGGATGAAACGCAATCAGTGATATCCCACGTGTCTTGCGATGATCTGTGATTTGAAGATTGAGAGAGTTGTGTCTGTGATTCTTCCTCTGTCCTTTTAATAAGACCAAGTGAGCAAATGTAAGTTGTTTTTATTTAGTAACAGTCACTTATAGTCTACATAGTTTATTTTGGTTTAACACATTAATCTGTCTGTGTTTAAGCCAGGGTTCGCACTTACCCCTTCTTAAATGTAAGATGAGATATGTGCGTCCAATAGCGTTGTTTTAAGTGCGTACCCCTGTGATTTTCTTTAATTCTTTGTATGGTAGATCTTTAGGTGACCTGATTGAACAATTCGTTTTTTTTTCTTTTTTTTTTTGAATAAATACGGTTTTAAAATATTTTTCTTAATTAGAATCAGCAGCAATAAGAAAAAGCACAAAATACAGAAAAAAAAATAAAATAATTGATCATGATATGATACTTGTACTTTCTTTCTTGTACATCGAAATAGTTTTCACAAGGTGTTCTTAACTTTCTTAAATATAATTTATTCATTGCTCCACCTTCGCTTTTTGAATCAGTTGGTTCCTTATTTAGTGTCCCACTTAATTTCATTGCTTCATTTATCATTCTGGTTTAACTTAAGTAGGGGAGACTGGGTACGGTTGTGACAATTTTCATTTGCTCCCTCATAGATCCCTTAGCAATGCCTGTGAGCTGGTTTAAAGTTGTTTTTATGTTAAAGTGTTTATTTGCCTGCTTATAAACACTAAAATTTTCTCCCTAAGTACAATAGTTAACTCACAGGACCAAATTAAACAAAAAAGGAAAAAATGTCACAACCGACCCCATCCCAGGGGCGGTTGTGACAGTGCTTGGGGTCGGTTGTGACAAGTTCAAAAATACAGCAAAATAGTCTAGATCACTTTTAATTTCAAGTAATATTAAACGTAATTCAACATAACCTTCATCTGGGAAAGTTTAATATTTAACAATGTGTCTCATTCAGTTGAAATAGTCTTATACCAAGTTTTACAAAAATATCAGGTTTTTGGAATTTCGTAACGTCTGTTTTGGCAACATTATGCACATCCTGTGGGTCATAACCAGGGTTGCCAGATTTATGAACTGTAAATACGGGACAGACTTGGGGGGGGGGGATTGAGAGATGAAGTCTAAAGGTTGAATTTTTACTACCCTTGACTTTAATATCAAACGTTTCTCACAAATATAAATGAAGAAAAATATACACAATGATCATATGAATAAAAACTTTTTTACCATTGCGTAGTTATTTTTCGTCATGAATATTACTGGGAAAAGGTTTAACACTAATTATTGTGAAAATTCGTATTTACTTGTTATTAACAAACTTTTTCCTGTGGCAGGTCCATCATTTCAAATTTTTCCGGTGGAGGGAGGGGGGAGGGGCAAGAGGTAAATTATCCCAAATTTCAATGTAAATTATACCAAAAAAAAATGCAAAAGCCACGCCCACTTATACGTAAATACATTAATTTCCCAAAACTAGGGGGGGGGGAGGCCATTGACCACCTGTCCTGATGTCCCAAATGTCTTGGCGTAAAAGCTATAATAGTCGCTTCTTTTGATGACTAATGTTTAGTATGTACTTTTTCAAAAAGCTAGGCGTACCAATGATGAAATTTGAATGTAAAATAATTTTAATGCGTCATTAACAAAATTTTTGATTACATTTGAGTAGACATAGAATTAATCCTTACTACTTGAACTCACTATGAGAAGTTAACCTAAAACAAATTAAAAAGATCAATATTCAATATCTTTCGGGGGAAGCTGTACAGTTTTGTCAATATTATAACATGATAATTATTCTTATATAATGTCGGAAAATTTCTTTTTTTTTTTAAATCATATTTGCTACTTGATTTTACTGCTGCAATAATTCTTTCTAAGTTTTGATGGTCTTTAAGTTGCCGTAAAGTTCACTGTAATTTATATTTCTGTCGCTCGTTGTAAAAATTACGAATCTTCATGTTTTTAAAACGCGTATTTGTTTGCTAAACGGACTAACATGTAGTTACATCGTTTAGTATACAAGCGAAGCGAAGCAAATTTCAAAAGATTGAAATTGATTCAAAAAATCTAGTGACTAATAATAGCTGATAGCTACACATATACTGTCGTCCCCGCTTAATCGGGTAATGGATAAACAAATACCCCGCTTATACGAATAAAATATCTCGGAACCGATGCCATAGACGTAATGTTAAAGATCCCCGCTTAATCGAATACCCCGCTTATTCGAATAATATTTCTTGGAACCGACAGTATTCGTTTAAAAGGGGCCGACAGTATTTATTTTATAATTAAAAAATTGAGAAGGGATTTTTATATAACAAGGCATAGTAAAATCATTTACAAAGGAGATACACCACTTTTACAATGAATGTTTGTTGAATTGATTGTCACAATAATTTCTGCTCTAAATGAATAGAACACTAACATTACTTCAGAACAGGAATTCAATCAATTTTCTTATCACTCTATTTCACATTTTTAATTTGACTTAATTTTTTTTTCTGAAAATAATGTATCGTTTTGTAAAATGCTGCTTCTATCCAGAATACGGGACTTTAGCCGTCCCGTATCAAGGTTCCCCGGGACGCGGGACAATATTTCAAAAAACGGGACTGTCCCTTGAAATCCGGGACGTCTGGCAACCCTGGTCATAACCGTGTCTGTTCATAACAATGCTCAAGTATCAAAACAAGAAGTTCTGTCAAGAACTAAACGAGCCTACTTTCCCGTACATCGACATCGGCATTCTAGCATCTGATCATTATTCTCTTGATTAACTAAGACTAAAAATTATGTCAAACATACCTTTTTAGCACTTGAAGCTGATTTCTAAAAGCAAAATATACCTCTCTCATCAGATGAAATAGACACATAAAAAGGAAATAAATGAATAAATAAAGTTTTGTCGCACCTTTTAAAGAATGTAACTGTTACAGTTCTTCCGTAGAAAAATTCCTCAATTGTTTTCAAAAAAAATTTAAAAGTACAAAGTACATCAAAACACATTTTATCAAAGAAAGAAAAAAAAAGAAAAAAAAAACTCGTCCGTTGATAAAATGTCTCGAATTTCACTTTTAATCCGTTGCCAGTTGTTAAATATAAATAAAGAATAAAATGCCCTAGTGAATGAAACATTTTTGTTACAAAAAAAATCGTCTGCCAAAAATAATAATAATAATAATAATAAATTCAATAAAACAAATGAATAAATAAACAAAAAATCGTCTGCACAGTCAGTCATTTTTTTTCGGACTGTTTACTCAAAAGTTATTAGGGGTGACAGCTTGCTTGAGCGGTTCAATGTTGAACGAAACATTGTTCAATTCGGAAATGTAAATACGGGAATGAAGTATCCTTGAAAAGTTCTTTCCAACAAAAAAAAGTTTGTTCAAATCGGACTGTTCATTAAAAAGTTAGTATCGCGGGACCGGTTATTTGAACGGCTCAAAGTTGAACCAAAAATTGTTCAAATCAAAAAATCAAATATGGGAATGAGCTGTACTCGCCGAGATCTTTCCAACAAAAAAAAGTTTGTCCAAATCGGAATGTTCATTCAAAAGTTATTAGGGGGGGACAGACAGACCGACAGACCGACAGACCGACCGACAGACCGACACACAAATTCCCCATCTCAATACCCTACTTTCAAATTTTTAATTTTTCGATATTCATTTTACCTCTTTATTTTTTTAACTTGGCGATATTTTTTGGTCTTGGCGATATTTTTTTTAACTTGGCGATATTTTTTGGACTTGGCGATATTTTTTCGATGCATTAAGCTACTTTTAATACTTTTTTCGTCTTTCTTTTATTTTTAACGGGAAAGTAGGCTAAAAAGAGTCCACATTTATTTGTTTTATTGAAGCTGGTTACTCTTGAAAGGCTAGTTGTATGAGCTACACGAACAGACGTGAAACATTCCTATTCATAAATGAACGGAACCATTTCTCAGTAGCCATTTTACTCTCATATCTGCTTTAAGCGTATATGTAAGCTCAAAATCACTTTATTATGAGCAATATAACCTATGCACACGTTGTTTTCATTGTGACAGCGCCGGCCGGCTCCATCGCGTTTACGAATGAATGTTTCGTAGCAAAGACTTACGATTAATGTTGCATTTCCAAAGCTGTCCGAAAGAAAAAAAAAAAGTTTCACTTCTTTATAAGCTTCTTTATATTTCATTAGGTTACACTGCCCTATTTATGTCTTCTCCAAGCGTATTATGGGCATCAAATATGATGAAAACATGTTTTACTCGTGTCACAACCGTCCCCACGCAATTTGTCACAACCGACCCCAACCCACTACTTTTAAAAGCAGCAATCGCCATGGCAATACAAAATAGCCTATATAAAAAGTAATCACTGCTATTTCACTATTAAGGTTCACTACTTACGGGGAAAAAACTTTCATTTCTCTATCTGTACCCATTCAACAGGAATTACTAAAAGACACCGAAAAAAAAACTTACTTTTAACTGTTAAAAAGTAACCAACCCCTCTGCTAGCGTTAATGTCGCTCGATGGCTACCACAATGCTTTGACACACATTCAGACAAACATGCTGATACTCTCTCTCTTTGCTTCAACCAGGTATTAATTATGGTTTGGCTAATATGACGACTGTCACAACCGCCCCGCGTCACAACCGTCCCCAGTCTCCCCTATAGCTTATGTTCGCTATTTTCAACGAAAAATTTACTAACTGATATCTAAAAGCCAGTATATTTCAGAGATAATGAATAAAATTGAAATCTTATGCCGTATTCAATGTTAATATAAATAATTGATGGAAATGACGTCGGATTTATAATCGGCTTATAAAAGAGTTATAAGCAAAATTGAAGGTGAATTACGAGAGTCGGATTTTCCACGTAATGTTACACACTTTCCTCATCATAATGGTACGCACTTGCTCCGCATAATAGTACGCATATGCCTCATGATAGTGGTACGCACTTGCCCCATCATAATGGTACGCACTTACCCCCACCTTACTTTAAAGAAAGGGAAAGTGTGTACCCCGTCATATAAACAAATTTTAGTTAGAGTATTTGATCAAAATACCCCATGTATGTTATTAGTAGCTATTACTCAAAAGAAACAACTTGCATTTCTTGACTTCAATTGCTTGGCATGACTACAAGAGAAACTGAAACAAAACCTTCTCAATCTTTACTTTGGAGTTTTTTTAAGACATTTAAGTTGTCTCTGATTGTGTTTCATCTATTGAATTCAGGCCTGAATTCTACCTATTGAAATTATCATTAGACAGTTATCTAACATAGTCGATGTGTTGCAGGAGCCATTTCAGGACAGTGTTCATATAATTCCCAGTGGACGCACTTACCAGAACTCACCCTAATAATGTTTTGAACGGTGCTGCTCCTTGCTCTCGCTATATTTTCTAAGAGTAACTTTACACTTTTGTCAAGCATTTTTGAAAGCTTGGTTTGTTAGTTCCCTTTCCTGGTAAAAATTTAAAAGAAAGGTAAATAGTTTTTGAATTATGACAAAATGATCTTTGGAACTTTAAATCAGTTAAAGAAGTAATTAAAGGCAAAGTTTTGGAAACATTGCTATTAGCAGACACCGATGGAAATTAAACATTCTAAGTATAAGGGGAAAAAATAAGGTCCCACAGTTTATTTCTCATCGCTTACAGGAAAATTGAATGTAACATGGCTTGTAAAACATTCTTGTTCTGAATAAACCAGGCGTCAAGTCATTGCTTTTAGTCTCTCGGCGGACACTCGATATTAGTCAAAACGGCACTGTAAGAAAATAAATGTTGTTTTTACAGCATAAAACAGCTAATTGTATCGTAATAAACTGTACAATTGCTACTTTTACAGTACTAATACAGTACTATAAAATTGCTTATTTTATAGTTTATTACAGTGCATTTTACAGTTTGAACCCATTAATGCCTGACATTTTTTTTTCAAAGATATTTTGTATACTGGTTACAAACAGTGTTTAATGGACAGGAAAAATAATAAAAAAATATTATGTAAAAAATAATTTTTTTATCAAGGAAAGAAAAATCGTCCCTTAAAAGTTACGATAGACCCCAGAGGGTACATACTTTTTTTACTAAACTTTTTTTCTGCCTACGATATAATATTTAAAAAGACATTTTATAAGAAGAAATACAATCAGCAATTAACATAAACTAGGAAGCTGGGAATAACTTTGAAAACTTGGTTTTTTTTTCTTGAGATTGTGAACGATGTCATTTCTGATAAAGATCATATTAAAATTGCTACAGAACACACTTTACAATAGTTATGTGCTGCAATCTGTTTATAATGAATTGAAACAATACCAAGGTACTAATTTAACACTATTATTTGGTTGAAATGTCCATTTTGGGGAAATTCAGACCCTTTTTTGGACCATCCCTAAAAAAAGGACGCTAGGCATTAATGGGTTAAATTGGAACCTCGGCTGCCATTTTTATACTGTAAAAACAACAGTTCATTCTTTGCAGTGTGGAACCATTGTCATTAGCAGACAACGATGGAAATTAAATATTTAGGGGAAAGTGTGGAAAAAGTGTCAGGGGAAAAAATTACACGCCGACAGATTATTTCTCATAATTTATAGGAAAAGTGAACGTAACAAGGCTTCTGAAACATTCTTGTTCTGAATAAGCCAGGCGTCAAGGTATGGCTTTTAGTCTCTCAGCAGACTTTAGAAAGTACTCGATATTAGTCAGACATGGTCTTGAGGTGAGGAAGGTGTGGTTTGTCAAATTGCTTATTTATCTGAGCGTTGTGTTGCTTCAAATTTTCATTAAATACTTAGCAGTTTCACTTATGGCGAAACTTATATTTAAAACAAGTTTTGAGCTACCAGTCAGTTTGGATTCAAACAAGCTTCAAAAAGTAGTTTTCTATATAATTATCTAATGGTTATTTTTGAACAAATGCATTTTTTTAACAACAGCACCAACTGGGTAAATGCAAGGACTTCTTTGTCTTATGATCTAGCAAAGCTAAACTAAATTTAGTATTGTACAATTTTCTAATTCCAGGACTTTTGAATGTTTTTGCTTTGTGGCTTAATAAACGGAAAAAAGAACGAAATCAAACCATGTCTGTCCATAGTAACAACAATGATACGAATTATAGATTGATTTATAAGTAGAGGAAATTTAAAGCGTAGTCGAGAAAAATTAAAAAGCGCTTTTTTTGATGAAAACGATTTTTGATGTGTGTTTTCTTTTTTTTTTTAATTTTAATTCTAAAATTGTATGTATTATTTTTTAAAATAGTGCAAAGAAGGTCATACTAAAAATCTTAAGATAGAAGCTTTTTCTGTCACTTTAGTTTAATTGAGTATAATTGTAATGCTTGTATAAAAAAGCTTTTACATTAACTGGTATATGATATCATTATTTTTAATTTTACTCATTTGTCTTTTAATATAGTATTTAGATATGATTTCAATTAAAAAACACTTTTTGCATTTGCTGCTTCCGAATTGGAACAAAGAACGAAAGAAGAGTGCTTAGTTAACTGTTTTAGAAAAGGCATTCGTTATTTTGTTTATGCTTTTTAGTTGATTTTTCTGAAGTACTGTTGTTCTTGAATGCGATCATTAAAAATTAATAGTATTTAATTTACAATGTACTATTATATTACGTATACGTCAATATTTATTGCTAAGCCCCAAACGTAAAATTAAGAAAAAAAAATACTAAATTAAAGAAAACGTAACTCATTGTCCTTCATACTAATTGCACAATTTTGTGCGTTGTAAATGTAATTTCAGATAATAAAATAATGTGCTTGTCAATGAAAATATTTTGAAATTCGACGAGCCTGGCAAACATTAAAACGGCCAAACATTCCTTATATTTTCTCTTTTATTAATTATAAAAGAATAAAAATTTCATATTAGCAGTTAACAATTACTTTCAAACTTTACGTTTTGCTTACATGCATGACCAAAATGCTTTTAGAACTGCAGAATATCGTAGCGGGAAAATAGCCTTTATCATCTTAAGCAGGTTGATTGTGTGTGTTAAACAGTTTAAACAATTCTACCAAGAATTATATGATTTGTCATCTCCGCATTCAACTACTCTTTCGAAACAGCAATGCACTCCTAATTTGTCGCAAGTGTTTCTTAAAGTGGTAAAATCTGCATTTGAAAGCATTAAGATGCGAGAAAACGTTGCGTGGTATTTGGTTTCACCCTAATGGCTGTGTGTGAAACCCGGGTGAATATTGTTAAGGCTGGAAATTTGTAACACAAGGCATTCAAGACATTTGCCGTTTCTTGTATTATAATGCCGAATTCCTCTGTGTGCAGTTTGAGTTGACTTAAAGTTTGTAGGCTATTTAGTGTTTGAGAAAATGCAATTAAAACCAAACATTTGAACCGCAGTATACATTTATATAAATGAAAACATTATAATGCTGATAGTGCGTCAGTAAGAGGAAAAGTAACTATCGACCTTCTCTATTCAAAACAAAATGGTTAAATTTGGTACTGAAAAGCATAAAACGAGTCTACTTTATAACATATTATTTTGCATTTTTGTTTGTTTGTCATTTTTTTAAATTGTGTTTTTTTAAATACGTTTTAGATGTTGTGTTGCAGTCATTTAATGCCGTGGAAGAAAACCTTTTTTATATTTCATATTTTATTTTGATGGTCTAGAATGAATTTTCGGAAACAAAGCTTAAGTATTTTCTTTTATATTTTTCTACACAGATAAGTAACGAACAAATGCAAACTTTGGAGAATAAGCAAAATCGTTAATAATCGAAATTAATCGAACTAATCGATCGTAATTAATCGAAAACTAATGCATGCGATACAGTGCAATCTATATACATAAAAGACTAAGTTTTTGTGCGTATGTCCGGAGTAATCTTCCAAACTACTGAACCGATTTTAACCATTTTTTCACCGTAGATAGCTACAGTAACAGGGAGCAGGATAGGCTATAATTTATTTCTAAAAAGCTTAGTTTAAAAAAGTTATTGTGGAAAATAGTAAATTTCATATAGTTTCCCCATTAAATGATTAAATTTTCAGTCCATTGTTGCAAAAATTTGGTTGCCTCGCAACAACAATATTAATAGTAATCATGATGAAAATTTTGAACCAAGGCTTCTCTGGAGTAAGTATGGAATTTATTGCCTTCTAAGGATTTTTATATTTATCTGAGCCAACAATCGCTAACGGGTGAAATAAAAAAAAATTGATTTTGGCAATAGTTAGAGAATAGAAAGTGTTTATAGTCAAAAAAATATTCATCTGTGCCAATAATCGCTAATGGGGCTTTATAAAAAGAGAATTTTGCCAACAGTAAGAAAATAGGGTTAATCTGTGGTTTGGGTCCCTTTCTCGCCAAATAGGCGATAGGCGCGCCAAGCGTGACTTCTAAGCTTCTGGCGGAGTTGAAAGCTCTGAGAGACACTACGCAAATACGCGCCAGTTGGTGACTTTTTGAGAATACGCCAAGCGGGATCCCAAAGCACATTTTCACGGAAAATAGAAAGTGTTTATCGTCAATTTTTTCTAAATTAGGTACTACTTTTTGTATGTATGCCCGGGGTAATCTTCCAAACTACTGGACCCTTTTTAACCATTTTTTCACCATAGGTACATAAGATGTTTTCACCAAGTTATCACAAGGATATAAACTAATAATGGGACTTATTTAACGTGCCATATTTGGAAATGGTTGACTCCAGAGCGATTGATACTGTAAATATATATTTATTTTAATACACCAAGCTTATAACATTTCCTATTTACCTAAACATTATTTGTAGCTTGCATTTTTATTTAGGGTGTGTAATACAGTTTTTTTAGTTTATCCAAACAGAAAAAATAGCCATTGTTTACAGAAGCAGCCATTTGTGTATATGGATCAGGGACGTCATTTCAAGTTTTTCCAGGGGGGGGGGGGCAAAGGGTCCAAACTCAATGCAATTTCATCGGAAAACATCAAAAGCCACGCCCACTTTTCTGTAAATACATTGATTTCTCAAAGTCATGGGGGGGTCAATTGACCCCCCTGCCCCCCCCCCTAAATGACGGGCATGATATGGATGTGCACTTTAATGCTGAAAAAATTATGAATGAGTTTCCCTGAAACACATTACCCGGCAGAAACCCGGGCTGGGCTGGGTACCCGGCTAGTAAATACATAAATAAGTTTCAAAGATGTGATGTTCTGTGTCTCGGATATAAATTTAAGGATCTTTTTCTCCAACTTAAAACATTTTTGATGTAAAAATATTTCAGCATCATCATCAGCATCAGAAGCAGTGACAATAGTAGTAACAACAAAAATATAAGTAAAAAAGTCTACAGCAAAAACTGCAACAATAGCAATAATTATAAGTATAATAACAACAATAAAATAATTAATGAATATGATAATGATAACAATAAAAGCAATAATTATAATAACAAAGGACATTGATGAGAAATATAATTTCCGGAACAGGACATCTCCGCCTCAAATTTTATCGCCCCCTTTGCCGCATGGGACATCTCCGCCGCGACTCCTATCCCCCCCCCCCCTCTGTCTTGCACAGGACAAATCAGCCGCACCATTTCCAAGGGTTAGAAAGGGGTTAGTGGTTTAAAATTTTCAATCTCTGCGACACATCTTCTTTTTGGCGACAAAGACCTAATCTAAAAAAAGGAATTTACTCCCGGACTACTTCGAGGGGAAATCGCAAAAAAGTCAAAAAGAAAAAAAACATACACACAATGCAGTGAAAAACAATTTAAACTTGGCTAAATATTGCACTCAACCAGCTCAATCGGCGATTTGTCCTGTCGTACAGAAATGGCGGGGAGAGAAGCGGCGGAGATAAGGGGCGAAGCGACGTTGTTGGGTAACATTGTAAAGACTGAATTTTTCATCATCCAATTCCTCTTTTATTTGGGGAAAAAATACTTTTGACACATTATACAAACGTGTCAAGTCAAAAGAATTCAGAACTTTTGTGCTTTTATAGAGTTGAGAAGATATACATTTGCAGACACTTATTCACTGCAAAAAAAAAAAAAAAACACATTGTTTTTACATAGTTATACTGGCAGAAAAGGTTTCAGTTTATAACTGCAAAATGCAAAGTAATAAAATGTAAAACAAACAGTTTTACAGCTTATTACCGTACAGCAGAAATTTAACAGTTTATTACCACCCAATTTTACTGTTCATTACCACAAAATTAGCTGTATTATACTGTAAAAACAATAGTATAATATTATAATATTGGCAGCAGAGGTTCCAGTTTAAAACGGCAAAATGTACAGTTACCACTGTAAAGCAGTAATTTTACTGTTTATTAGCGTAAAATTAGTAATTTTACAGTTTTACTGTAAAATAAGAAATTTTTAGTTTGGTACTATAAAATTAGCTGTATTATACTGTAAAAACATCCATTTTTTAGTGTTGACATGCATGCTGAATATATTTGTGCGAAAGAAAAGTGAATATTTTTTGCTACATTAATAAAAAAATCCATGCCAAGTAAAAAATTTCGGGCCGAACTTTTCATTGGATATCTGTATTTTCAGAATCAAGTTCTCTATATTCTTACTCCCAGTATTTAAACACCGAGGCCCAGCAATTGGGTAAAAATCACCTTTTCTATCACCTGTGTGTGTGTGTGTGTGTGTGTGTGTGTGTGTGTGTGTGTGTGTGTGTGTGTGTGTGTGTGTGTGTGTGTGGGTGGGGGGGGGTGCGTAAATGTACAGTAAATTCATGATTTGGCGCTGAATAGGATGGCACGGTATTCACGGATAAGGGAATACCGTGAATATATCAAAAAATAGGTAAAAACGATACTAGTGGAAAATAGCTAAAAAAAAGTCATTGACACTCACAGACACACATTTAAATCATAGCTGAAAACGATGACACTGAATATAAAAAATATCTTTAAAAACTAAAAACGATCAATGTCACACTCACATTTTTCTGTTTTCAGTATATTATCAATATGAAAAAAAATATTCATTAAGATTTCCATGAGGAAAAAAAAAAGAAACAATTAATTATAAAAAATCAAACTTTTCACCTTACTACAGGCAATTTAAGATACAACTAAAAATTGCTTTATAAAAATGTTTTAAAATATTTCTCGGAAAATTATTTTATAAAAGCATCTTTGCATTTCGCTAGAATTGCTAGTCAAAAAAATACATAAGTTATAATGCAACAAAACGTAAAAAAAAAAAAAAAAAAAAAAAAAACTGTTGCTTTGTTCACAGCATTTCACTTCTTTACTGCCACTCTCCTCTTATGAAGCTGTTTTTGAGCTCCAACTCATTCTTTTGAAAAAAAATCTAAAATTGGACAACACGAAAATAATTTTAATATATTTACATTTTTATATATGTCTCTTATTTCGTTTTTGAAGAAAAATTGGCAAAAACTGTACGAATGGCATCCAATTACTTTTTCGGCGCTGGTAGAAATTTTTGAAATTTAAACTATGCAGCTTGTCATTCATCTTCTTTAAAGAATCCTCTAATTTGCCTCGGATATTGAGTTCTTTTATCAAACTTCGAATTTGGAGACACATTTTGATGTAAAAATATTCTTTTAGTGTTTCTTCATCTTTAAAATTTTTGAGGAAATATATAATGAGGCTTGTTAAAACTAGTTCGACGGATTGGAACATCTCGAAGCAAGCATCTGTTAGTTAAAACATGATATATTTATCTTCGACGGACTGGCTAGTGATTTTTTTAGAAAGTGCATTTTGTAAGAAATGGCTCCTGTAAATGTATTTATTGTTAGTTCATGAATAAAATATATGTGGTCATCATCACTTTCACACGGAATGGTTTAAATTAAAAATGCACCGATTAATCGGCACAAACGATTAATCGGCCTTAATCAGCAACTTGGAATGCGAAAACATGAACAATTCATTAAGTTATAATAAGTCAAATTTTGGTGATCAACTGGCAGAAAATATGTTTTAAATAAAATTATTTCAAGGCTGCTTGAACAAGAAACTACAATGGATAAATTTATACGCAAGAAATAAATAATTTTCGGCAAACACAAGTAAAATATGTGGTACGAAAGTGTGAAAAAAAACTATAACTACTTGGCTACTTATAATGGAAAAATAAATTAAAATTAAGAATGCCCCTAAAAATAAAGTGCTCACCACAGATTCCAACTATTTTTTAAAATAGTTTTCATGTCATGAGTTAATGTAATTTTATTCACTGAAATAAGAAAATTAATTCAAAGAAATTTCCAAAATTTTCATTTTGGAAAAATTGGAAAATGGAGAAAAATCTTCTTTTGAAACTAAATAAGTAGTTATTTCTGAATTCGGAATTGTAAAAGAAATGGGAAAAATAGTGATGTGAAATTGATAATATTAAAAATAATAATCCTGATCATTAATCGGCACTGCCGATTAATCGGTAATCGGAAAGAGGCCAATATGCTGACCGGTGCATCCCTAGTTCAAACAACAGGAAATTTATTTAAAAACCTTATAACATAACAAAGCTATCATACCCTACATAACCTTTTAAAGAAATCGTAAACAGTGACAGTAATAGAAAATTTTGCACACATAATGGAACTACATTATCGACGAAAGTGTTGCAGAGTTGCTTACATTTTATTATTATTGCATATTGAACAAGGATGTTAACTGCCTAAGAGCAGTGCTGTAGTGCGGAGAGGAGGGTTGGGCGTTTCCCTAAATGTCTGGATTAGTATTAGAAAAGTAATGCAAAATAAGTAAATTCCTATTTTGAACTACCTTTTTCAAATAAAATAGATCTGGTTTTAAATGAAATTAGGAATGAGTAATATAAAATGTTCTATTTTTGGATATAACACATATTCGTCTACCTATGTTTTTCACCCTAAAAAGAGTGTTTCACAAAATATCCCCCCCACCCCAAATATTAAACTGATCATTAAATTCCAATTAAAAAATAGAGGCTGAAGCTCCAGATTTTTTTTTCCTCTTTTTCACTTGATTTTTTTTAAAGAGCTTCCTTAAAACTCATTTTTTGAGAATTTTACCTTGGAAGTAATTTTAATTAGTTTAACTAAAAACGCATGTTTTTTTTTTCAATTACATAATAACCAATCGCTTACAAACCTTCTGTATTTGGAGTTAAATTAATAAATTAAAGTATTTTTCTTAACTGAAAGTACTTAACTTTTTATACACAAAAAATACTTAGATTTTAAATCACACATAAATCTGTGTAATAAAAAGCAATCGATTTTAAGAAAACAATTTTATACATTTTTCTAAAAAAAGTTTCTAAAATAATGTCACTATAATCATTAAAAGACTGTAAAAAATGTTTTGAAAAACCAGAAAACTATCTAGTACATAACATGTTAACTGATGCTACTTTGTTTATTCCATAGAGCCTAATTTTAAGAAATAAAAATGTCAGGAATGACGATAACTTAAGCATGAAGAAACTTTTGTTTACCATGAGAAGAAAAACGTGTTTAAGTGCGTAAACCTTTGGGGGAAATAAAGGAAATACAATAAGAAGTTAAGGACTTAAGAAAGAAACATAATTCTATTGAAGTTAAGGTAGCGAATAAAATACTAAATTGGGGCACAACGCAAAAACATGGCGTTACTGAAGAGAACATTTATTTATAAAATATAATTAAAATCTGTATTTTTCAGAAGTGTGACACGTCCTGTTGTGTGTCAAGAAAAAAAAGCAATAATTTAAAAGAGTTTAAAAAATATTTTTGAGCATTATCATAGTAAAAAAAAAAAAAAATACTGAGCTGAATGTATCTATTTCTTTAGCATTGCGTGTGTTCAATAATTAAATTGAAAGTTTTATTTGGAAAAAGTTTTATTTTGGGCCTTTTTTCAATCACCGCAAATGAACTGATCTTAAAGTACTTTGTGATATGAAATCATAACGTGTTTAATCACTTGTACTATGTAACCAATAGTAAACTCGAACCCATTTTTGCGAAGCTTCGAAATAAATGTTCGTAAGCATGTTGATATCTGCAGACATAGTTTGGAACATTTTTTACGAAAGTTAGGTATTTATGTAGATTTTCTTCACATTATGTGAAAGTTTGGTTTGTACATTGTCGAGCTTAAGTTTGAGACGTATCTAAACAACTAAGTTCAAAGCAGGCCCGTTATTTAGGGGGAAGTGGGGGGTCAATTGCCCCCCCCCCTGACTTTGAGAAAACAATGTATTTGCATATAAGTGGGCGTGGCTTTTAATGTTTTCGTGTTTAATCACTTGTACTATGTATTTTTTTTTTTTAACTTGGGTATAAATGGGTTAATAAAAGTTGAATATTTATAGAACACGATTACATAAAATAATATATGAGGCAACCTACATTTTCTAAAAAGGCTTTTGGTTTAAATATAACTTGAAACTTGGGATCATGTTTTTCTATTTTAATAAAAGTGGAATATTCGTAGAATCATATCGCATAAAATAAATTTCGACAACTACCACGTTACATGCATACATTTAAAAAACGTTTTTTGAATCAAACATTACTTTTTACCGATCCCAGTTTTTCCAATTTTAGTATAAGTTAAATATTTACAAAATCACATGCTTTGTGAAACATTTTCATAATTCACAATTAAAACAACCATAAAGAAGTTACATGCATATATGATAAACATTAAAGCTTTAATTGACCATTAGCGAAGTTAATCTATAAAGCATTCATCCAGGATAGTGGTCGAAATTGAAGCAATATCGCGATTATCTCGTCAAATGAATTCATTAACTAATCATACGTCCGGTGCATTCGGAAGGGGAAAGCTGTGCTGTTAAGTTTAATGAAAACGCCATTAAATGTTGCCCCCGTTAACTACTGCATCTCAAAGATTTTAAACTACTATTTTAGTTACAAATGCAGTTTGAAACTTCCTGCATTAGGCGAAGTAGGCACATTTTCTTATTTATAATAAAAGTCTATTTCGGAGTTTAAACTCTGTTAGGTTATTTTATTTAGAAGATGTCAATATATAGATGTCAAATAATAATAAATGTCAAGGTGTTAATAGATGTCAATAAATATCACAAAAATGGTTCATAAACTGCGAAAAATAAGTTGCTGTTTTTACAGTATAATACTGAAAGCAGAGGTTGCAGTTCAAAACTAAAAGCGTAGAAATAAACTGTAAAACTATCTACTTTAGTTTGTTACTGTAAAACAAGCAATTTTACAGTTTGTTACCATAAAATTAACTGTATTATACTGTAAAAACAACAGTGTAATACTTACAACATTAGTTCCAGTTTAAAAATGTAAAATGCACAGTGATTAACTGTAAAACTAACATTTTTACGATTTATTAATGTAAAATTAGCAAATGTTACAGTTTATTACCCTAAAATTAACAATGTTTCCAGTTTATTACTGTATAATTACTATAAAATTATACTAGCATGCAACTGAACTTGGCACTGACGTCACTACGGGCGGAGCCAATAAGAGCTCACAAGCAGTCAGCAATCTCCTCTTATTCGCTAAGTAGGCTGTGACGTTTTATCTAGCTCGTTTTTCATGGGCTAACGTCATACTGACGTCACGATGTTTTTGTCAAGAAACGTTGCATTTTAGTATAGCTATATTTTACTGTAAAAGCAACATTCATTTTTTACAGTGTACTAAATAAACTGAAAATACTTTTTTGCAGTCGAGTCCGTTTGTTGGAATATCGCTTAAAAGAATATCCTGCTGAATATAACACATTCTCAATAAACAAAACCGTTAAAATGTTTTATTTTCGTCCCGGAAAATGGAATATCAGTTTGTTTATCAGTTGTTTTCGTGAAATATTTTTCTATTTTCTAAAAGTTCAACTTTAATTCCTTTTCTGTTTTAAAAAAGTCTTTAAAAACGCTATCGCTTAAATTTTTGGGATTTTACCCACTTTCTAAAACAAAGGGAAAACTTTAAAATTTGAATCTGTATATTTGGTCCACTTTTAATACTAATTTCTTTTATGCGAAATTATTAGTAATTTTCTTACTCCACAAAAATGGAAAACGTAGTAAAGTGTGACTATTATTCGTTTAGTGAAGTTCTTTTCTGTTTTTTAATGTTCTCTGTCAAACATATAAAATGTTGTGAAACAAATATAACCATGGCAACGAAGTGTTTTTCCTTTAACATGCAAAGTTGCGTGTGAATACTGCAGAGTCGTTTTCCTCCTTTTACATATATTTCGTAAAAGTAAGCGACCTGTTTTGAAATTGATTTAACTTAATTTTGAGTTTGAAAAGGGTGTATTCAAAAACATTTTCCAAAACATTTAGTCCCATGTATTTTTAGCTTGGTTTATATTACGCCGAAAATTATATATAGCTGGTTTGAAAATGTTTGTATGTTTTTTCTCCATACATAATAATAAAGTCGAGTTGATGACACTTTCTTGACATAACTTTTTTTTGAGCAGAACATAAAATATATTATATTATTTTGAATTTAATATCTTAAAAAACTCGTCTTTATTTTTCTAAAAACTTTAGTTTCAACCTCAACCTGACTTAACGAGTTATCTAGTTTTTTCTCTGAACAAAATTTCTTATTTATGACAACATAAACAATATTAGCTTAAAAGAATAGTTTATTATAATGTTTCATTTTTTCCGCTTTGTAAAGCATTAAAAGCTAGATTGTAAACATAATTTTCATCACGTAATCGACAGTTGTTTTATCTTATTATAGCGAAGCATGATATAGGTACTTAAAGTCACTTATTTGCTTTAGCATGTGTTGTATATATACTGTCTTCTTCACTTGAAAAAACATTTAAAAACAAATAATAAGCTAAACCTTATTATTATAATGATTTTGTGAACATTCTGCAAAATTTAAATTTTATTAAAATTTAAGACTTCTTTTGTTTTCCAAGTTAGTCAAAAGGTAGATAATGAAGAACTTGTGAGCACAACACCTGGAGCATACTTGAAGAGTTAACATATAGTCCCCATACTATAAATATTAGTGTAGGAATTATGAATATTAGTAGTGTAGGATGTTATAAATCCTTTTTTAAAAATGCGTAAACATTTATTAATATTTTTTTCAATAGCAAGTTTTAAAAGGAAACTTATTGTTAATTAAAAAAAATATTATATATGTATTTACTTATTCCTCAGTGCTAAATGGTTGGCCGACGATTCAATGTTATCGGAAATAAAACGAAACAAAACATTTTTCTTCAATCGTAAAATTTGAAATCCATTTTAAATATATTATCATATTATTTATGAAGTTCAAAAGAAATAAACATAAGAATATTTGTATAGTAAAATTTTCTTTGTAATGTGTAGTTCTTTTCCAATTTATTAGTTGATAAGAGCATGCTACACTAACTTTAAAATTTGACTGTGAACAAGGTCACATTTGGGGAGAAATATGTTCTTGTTGACAGATTAGTATACAATTTCAAAGTGACACAATATTGGTAAAAAAAGCGTCAATATAATTGGATATATGCGCATACTTCAAATTAAAAAGTTTTTCTTTGAAATACAATTATCAGCTTTTATTCTCACTCATAGATTTAGTCTTTTTTAATATTTATTCAGTTTTTAACAACATTGTGAAGACAAGAGACAAGTCGTAAAATCAAAATCTATCTCAAAAGTACTTATTTTTAAACTGAATTAACATTTTCAACAGTAATACACTAATGTTACATTTATCTAACTTCAAAGCAATTATTCTTGTGATAAATTGTCTATTTGTCATTTTTTTCGGTAAGAGCTGCCTTTTTAGAATATGTTTTCACTGATATAAGTAATTAAGAGTAAAGAATTGGAAAAATCTTGTTAGACTTTTCTTTAAAACAATCCATTTTAAAAACTACTACAATGTATCATTTTAGCGACAGAACTGAAAACATTCAATTAAAGTGAAAAATGATAAACGCAACCGGATTTTTTTAAAAACATCGTTGATAAATGAGTCCCTTTATTATTCTCGCGATTAATGCGATCAAAGATTTCAGATATAGCTTTTCGTCAATACCATTGAAATGTGTTTTTACACTTTGTGCCTTTAATTGGAACGTATTTATTAAAAAATTATTTTGTGTATTAAATGTTTTCCTTTTAATTCTTTTTAGAACTCTTTTAAGTTGTTTTATGAAGCAACAACATAATTTTAAACACTTTTAATTACTTTGAAATCTAAAAAAAAATCGGTAAAACTTGAGTTTCATAAGAAAAGTTTGCTCTAAATAGTAGTTTTATGGAGTCGAGTATGATTAAAGCAAAGCTTTAAAACATCAGTAAGAAATTGATAGGCATAGCATAACTCAGTTTTTGAACAGCTGAAATCATTATACAGTGAACTCTCACTTATACACCGCCTCATTTATGAGCCTTTTTCACTTATATGACGATTTTCAATGGTCCCAGCACATTCCATAGCAAAATAATGATAGCATCATTCGTTTATGCTTTGCTGTAAAGATGCATATTTCACTTATGCGCCAAATTTTCCCTAAAATCTGAACAAAATATTTTATTTTCTTTAAAAAATAAGCATTTTTCTTCATTTCCCTCTTTAAGTTGTCGCCTTTATTGCTCGCGGAAAGCATTTTTTCATCATGAACCAGAGTTCGGAGAGGGACAATCTACTTATATTAAAAACCGAGTATCTTTCTAACTATCTTTCTTTCTATCTATGTCACGCTTCTTTCTCCTGAACGCCACTGAACTGAAAGTCGAACCAGGTACCGATAGATAGGTAATTTTTCAGGCTTCATTAGTTTCAATTTATATAATTATACGATTTTAATTAGCGAAGATATCAATTAATAAGTAGTCAAATTTAAAGCGATTAAGCCTAATAAATGATTAAATATGAAATCCATTGTTGAAACGTGGTTGCTATGAAACAGTGATAACAATGACAATGAGAATTTTGAATAAAGGCTTAACTAAATCAAACACGAAACTCATAAGCGGGCCACTTACATAGTATTTTTATCGCTAGCTACTTGTAATATTTTGAAACATTCATTTGTTGAAAAGCCATCTACTTGTATTAAAAACTGAGTATCTATGTCTGCTTTTTTCCTTTGAGCGAGCTGAACTTACTGAAACTTTCCTCACCATCTTGAAGACGCGAAGCATCTCAATAATACGAATGATTTTTTTATATAGGAAAAAAGTAAAGGCGTGAAGCGCCTGTTAGCGAGCCGCCTTGGCGGGGAGTATTTTCTTGAAATTTTCCTCACTACTTTCAATGTACGAAGTGCCCGTGCAACGCCGGGCCACGTGCGTGGTATATCTTGAAATCGAATGAACATTAAATTATCTAAAATAATATAACATCAGAATGAGGTAAAGTTAGAGAGGGGGACGTTATGCATCAACATGCCGCAGGAAGCTAATCTAGCTGCCCTGGCAGCTAGTCTACTTAAATTAAAAACCGAGTATCTATCTATCTTTCTTTCTTTCTATGTTTCTTTCTTTCTTTCTATCTTTCTTTCTAACTATCTATCTATGTCACGCTTATTTCTCCTGAACGCCAATGAACTGAAAGTCGAACCAGGTACCGATAGATAGATAATTTTTCAGGCTTCATTAGTTTCAATTTATACTATAATTATAGGGTCATTCCATATAAAGTCAACAAATGGGCCGTGCCACACCATTTTTGATTTTGATGATATTTGGTAGGTAATATGCACCAATATTCTGGACCTCCAAACTGTCTCATTTTTTTCTCGAAAAATTTTTATTCTCGAGATATAGCCATTTTTTTGCTCCGCCGATGAGTAAAATTCGGCATTTTCAAACTTTTTTCTAACAGCTGTGGTAAATTTACTTAAAATGGTAGAAAGATCAAACATGGGTTATTTTGAAGCTAAAAGAATGAACTTTCATTTGTGCATAAAAAGAAACGATTTGGGTTAAGCCTAACTATAAATTTTCCCGTGTCAATTCGCGGTTCAAAAAGTGCCGTTTTCGTCATTTCAAGCATGAAAAAATCTATGAAGGACTGACAGTGGGGTTCTAATTTTTTTCTCTTGCACCCAGTTATAGATACTAGAAGCACAGAAAAAAGTTAGATGATACCGGTAGTCTTTCATTATGAAAAAATTGCTTAAACTTGAGAAAAAATGAAAATTAGCCTTTTTCACTCCCCAAAAACGGCCTGTGGAACAGGTAGTAAAAATTTACAAATGCATGGAGTAAAAAGGTGTTACATTGCCCTTTAAAATGAAACAAAAACTGTCTTGTTATGCCAAGGCATTAAAGAGATATAAGCTTTCAAACTTTGAAAAAAAATGAAAAATATCCTTTTTCACTCCCCAAAAACGGCCTGTGGAACAGGTAGTAAGAATTTAAAAATGTATGGAGCAAGAAGGCATTACATTGAACTTTAAAAGGAAACGAAAACTGTCTTGTTATTCGAAGGCATTAAAGAAATATAAGCCTTCTAAGTTAGATGATTATTATGAAAAAATACATTAAACTTGAGAAAAAATGAAAAATGGCCCTTTTCACTCCCCAAAATTAGCCTGAGGAACACTAAGTAAAAATTTGCAAATGCATGGAGGAGGAAGGCGCTACATTGCCCTTTAAATCGAAACAAAAACTGTCTTGTTATTCTCAGGCATCAAAAAGATAAGGCCCTCTGAAAATTGAAAATAATTGCTTTAACTTATGCTAAAAAAATCTTGCATGAATTTTCAATTTTCAGAGGGCTTTATCTCTTTGATGCCTAGGAATAACAAGACAGTTATTGTTTCGATTTAAAGGGCAATGTAGCACCTTCCTTCTCCATGCATTTGCAAATTTTTACTAAGTGTTCCACAGGCTATTTTTGGGGAGTGAAAAGGGCCATTTTTCATTTTTTCTCAAGTTTAATGTACACTGCTCGACATTGAAAATGCAACACCAAGAAGGAGTGGTCAGAAATTCATGCAAATTTTACCGTAGACGCACGTCACTGAGTTATGCAAATGATATGAAATGCGCAGCTCTCCGACGCACGTGAAGTAAGATATAAGGGAATGAAGTTGAAAAGTGTGCTATGTTCATGTTGGTTTTTCTGCCAGACTAATTATCGGAGAAATTTGGTTTTTGTCTCGAAGGATACGTGTGATGGGAGGAACTGCCACGCCGTCCTCAACGAAGTCACTTCGAGCATATAGACGACTTTACAAGGGGTATGGTGATCGGACTGAGAAGGGGAGGTTGGTTCATACGTCAAATTGCAGGTGATACCCACATGGATGCAAGCACTGTGCATCGGCTGTGTCGGAGATGGTTGGAAAGAGGAAATATAGCCACATTGAGGGGTGCAGGTGCAGCCAGAGTGACGTCAGACCGCTTGGATCGACGGATTCACCGACAAGCTGTGGCGGACCCGCAAGTCACTTGTACGTCGATTCTGCAGCACGCGCAAGGTACCCTGGATGTTCCTGTATCAACCAGAACCATTTCCCGTCGACTGGTTGCACGTGGCCTGCAATCACGGCGCCCGCTAAGAAGACTGCCATTGACCTCACAGCACAGACTCCAACGTTTGGAATGGTGCCGGACCAGAGCGACGTGGATGGCAGAATGGCAAACCGTAGTGTTCTCAGATGAATCCCGCTTCTGTTTGTCCAGCGATAGTCATCGCATACGTGTGTGGCGTCGACGTGGAGAAAGATCGAATCCGGCAGTAACTGTGGAACGCCCCACAGCGCGACAACGTGGCATAATGGTTTGGGGCGCTATTGCATACAATTCCGTATCACCTCTAGTTCGTATTCGGGGCACTATGACGGCCCAACGATATGTAGATAATGTACTGCGGCCGGTGGCAATCCCCTACCTTCAGGGTCTGCCAAATGCAATTTTTCAACAGGATAACGCCCGGCCTCACAGTGCTCGAATCAGCCAACATGCTCTACGAGGTGTACAGATGCTTTCTTGGCCACCATACTCTCCTGACTTGTCACCAATCGAACATGTGTGGGACGTGATTGGACGCCGTTTGCAGAACCTGCCACTGCCTCGTTCAGAGGACGAACTGTGGCAAATGGTTGAAAGGGAATGGAGTGCCGTCCCTCAGGACACCATCCGCAGGCTTATTGACTCCATGCCTAGACGTGTTTCTTCGTGCATCGCTGTCCGCGGTGGTCCTACTTCTTACTGAGCCGACGCCATCCTCGCTCTAAATTTTGCTTATTTATTTTGAAATAAATATCACTTATTGTTCCATGCTGTCTCTGTCTTCTTACCAAATTTCATCAATTTCTGACCACTCCTTCTTGGTGTTGCATTTTCAATGTCGAGCAGTGTATTTTATCATAATAATCATCTAACTTAGAAGGCTTATATCTCTTTAATGCCTTCGAATAACAAGACAGTTTTTGTTTCCTTTTAAAGTTCAATGTAATGCCTTCTTGCTCCATACATTTTCAAATTCTTACTACCTGTTCCATAGGCCGTTTTTGGGGAGTGAAAAAGGATATTTTTAATTTTTTTTTTTAAAGTTTGAAATCTTATATCTCTTTAATGCCTAGGAATAACAAGACAGTTTTTGTTTCATTTTAAAGGGCAATGTAACACCTTTTTACTCCATGCGTTTGTAAATTTTTACTACCTGTTCCACAGGCCGTTTTTGGGGAGTGAAAAAGGCCAATTTTCATGTTTTCTCAAGTTTAAGCAATTTTTTCATAATGAAAGACTACCGGTATCATCTAACTTTTTTCTGTGCTTCTAGTATTGTGGTGTAGTAAGTTAAAAAGTTACTTAAAATGTATGTAATCATCCTATAATCTTCAATAATTTACCTCCTAAAATAATTTAAAAACATAATTAAAAACTGAAAATTCCAATTATTTCTGCTGAAAGAAAAAGATAAATATCCTGCTGAAAAGGAAAAAATAGCTTCGAGCATTGCTCCAATTCTTAAAGAAACAACCTCATCTGGAATGCAGTGAGCAAAGAACCTTAAATTTTGAAAATGAATACATTAGGCCGCGTGATCGTTAGTGCTTAAAACAAAAAACTACAAAACATTATTATAAGACTAGATTAAAAACAAATTATAAAGTTAAATTACCGAACAGTAAAAATTGCTCACTTAACATTCCGCAATTAAACACGACATAAAAAAAAACAACCGTACATTGCATTGGAGTGAAATGCCCAAAAGCGCGGCGTTCAGAAAATGCAAGAATACATCTTAAAAAAAAACAAACTCACCACATGGGGTTAACCAGGTTTATTCAGGTTGGTTCATTTATACATTTTGGCTTAATCTCCTTCATCCTGGTAAACATTATCTTGTTAGGTGGTTCATGCTGTCCATCACACCGGATTATTGAGTACCGGAATTGACGCTCAAAATTCTAATATCCAGAGACGCTCAAATCCGGCCCCAACATCGATTCAAAAAAAACTGGTTCTTAGAAATGTCAAAATCTCCTGCAATCTGTGGTGCTGATGCTTATATATCCTCTTGTGTGTGGTCTTCTTCACTTTACTTCTCTCCCTCACCCCCATTGCCAGGTTCACAATTCCCATATTTTTAGCTACTTTTTACCTCCTTAATTGATTCCATCTTGGATCATAGCAGCTTTTCGTTGCAACCGTGACTCTTTTCCTCCCAGATGTTTCTCGCGTGGAGGACCTGATTCCTCTTCAGTCATAAATTGGGGGTGTGTCAACGACTTCCTGTTCTCGGTCTCCTGTGCCAAAAAACTGCTGCTTTCTTTGTGTCGAAGGGTGATTCGGGAGATTCCATTTATAGTTTTCTTCGTCAAATTGGGGGGAGGGAGGCGCCGGACTTAGCGATTTTTCGTAGAGTGTTCAGTGAAGTTTCATTAAGTCATGTACCCACCACAAGTATCTATAACTGCGTGTAAGAGAAAAAAAATCAGAACCCCACTGTTAGTCCTTCATATATTTTTTCATGCTTGAAATGACGAAAACGGCACTTTTTGAACCGCGAATTGACACGAAAAAATTTATATTTAGGCATAACCCAAACCGTTTCTTTTTATCCACAAATGAAAGTTCATTCTTTTAGCTTCAAAATAAACCATGTTTGATCTTTCTACCACTTTAAGTAAATTTACCACAGCTGTTAGAAAAAAGATCGAAAACGCCGAATTTTACTCATCGGCGTAGCAAAAAAATGGCTATATCTCGAGAATAAAATTTTTTCGAGAAAAAAATAAAACAGTTTGGAGGTACATAATATTGGTGCATATTACCTACCAAGTATCATCGAAATTAAAAATGGTGCGGCACGAAAATTTCTGAAAATTTGTTGATTTTATATGGAACGACCCTATACGATTTTAATTAGCGAAGATATCAATTAATAAGTAGTCAAATTTAAAGCGATTAAGCCTAATAAATGATTAAACTTCCAAGACATTTATTTCTTACCGTTGCCATTTTGAATTAAAACGTTAATTAAATTATTGAACTACTAGCGTTACCCGCACGGCTTCGCCCGTGGTATAAAATTAAAAGTTCATTTGTAAAATAATTGATATAGCAGAAAAAATGCTCTACTTTAGTTTTATTCAACTATAATTCCTTCAAAGTGATATAAAGATCTGATATGGACTCCACACTACTTAATTTTACGTGTAAATTTCTTAGTAGATGCCTTAAGTGCTAAAATAGTGCTTGGAGTGAGCAAGATAACAATTCAAACATTTGTATCCCTAGTTTGCTACGAAACAATGCAAAAAAATGTTTTACAATGATTAATCTCCTAAATATCGTCGATTTTAACATCATTCAGTGGATTTTTCGCAAAATATCGCCAACAGCGCCAAATTGAACCTAAATAAAAAAAAAAAATTTTTTTTTCGCCAATTGGCGTCAAATACTTGGCGATCAAAAGCTTGGCGATATATCGCCAAGTGGTCGCGCCAATTCCTATCACTTTTGTTAACCAATTCATATCACAATGCATTGAAAACACTGATTTACCCGATAAATGGGGTAAAACACCCCCTTGGAACATTCGAATGCAACCCCAAGGGAGATGGACAAAAATAAGCCAAAAGAGAAAATAAGAACAATTTTGTTGATAACAGGAACCAACAGAAATCTTACCAAAGTTTAAAAGAAGAAGAAAGTTTTCTTTCCTAGCTTAATAAACAAAAGAATACATTTTCCGAAATGAAACACTTTAAAAAAGCGATGCAATATCGCAATTGATACGATATTTCGTTAACCTGTGCTTTGGGTACCCTATTCTCGCTAAATGAACGATAGGCGCGCCAAGCGTGGTAACCCTAGCTATTTTGCGTAGTTGACTTTTTGAAAACGCGCCAAGCAGGGTCCCAAAGCATCTTCACCGGGAAAAAGACAGGGTTGCCAGAGAATTGGAACAAAAAAATACTACGCCTCCTCTAAAAAAAATATTACAAAATACTACTGTTTCCAAACGTTGCCAAAATCAATGTTGCTGAAATGCGAAATCTATGAAAATGAAAAAAAAAAAAAAAAATCCGCCAAATCTTTTAATTAAGTCATTAGTGTATTGAAAACAGGGTTGCCAGAAAAATACTACGCTCCTCATTTGGGCCGAAAAAATACTACCGTAGAATCAAAAATACTACGTCTGGCCGTAGCCTACGAAGATTGACGCTGGCAACCCTGGAAAAAGAACGAAACAAAAATAAGTATGAACACGTAACCATAGTAACAACATGAAAAGTTGATTTCCGTTGATAAAATAATTCATTTTATCTCTCTTTTCAAACAAATTTTATTTTAGAGCTCAACCATTTTAGAATCGTTTGGCTTGCTTTACTGAAGGTAAGCCTTGAATTTCGGGATTCTAAAAACAATTGTTACAGCTCTCCTGATGATCGTAGAAACTTCGAAAAAACTTCATTTTGTGCAGAAAATTTCAAGCTTTCGAATGACATAAGACTTGAAAATGTGTGTGAGATATTTCTTCCCTATTTTATCGAATTTCCGCTAAGAATTCGAATAGAAAAAGAACGAAATGGAATGTTCGAAAAATCGCTTCGAGGTGCAAAACTACATGCTACAAACTAATTTTGTGCCAAGTGGCATGAAAATCGACCGAACGGTTTTGGCGCTACGCGCGTAACAGACAGACAGAAAGAAGGACAGACAGAACCACCTTCAGCTTTATTATTAGCTAGCGGGGCCCGTACGGCTTTGCTCGTGGTATAAAATAAAAATTTTATTTGTAAAATAATTGATATAGCAGAAGAAATGCTCTATTTTAGTTGTAATTCAACTATAATTCCTTCAAAGTATGATATAAAAATCTGGTATGGACCCCACGCTACTTAATTTTTATGTGTAAACTAGCGGTACCCGCACGGCTTTGCCCGTGGTATAAAATTAAAAGTTCATTTGTAAAATAATTGATATATCAGAAAAAATGCTCTATTTTAGTTTTATTCAACTATAATTCCTTCAAAGTGATATAAAGATCTGATATGGACCCCACACTACTTAATTTTACGTGTAAATTTCTTAGTAGATGCCTTAAGTGCTAAAATAGTGCTTGGAGTGAGCAAGATAACAATTCAAACATTTGTAGCCCTAGTTTGCTACGAAACAATGCAAAAAAAATTTTACAATGATTAATCTCCTAAAGATCGTCGTTTTTAACATCATTCAGTGGATTTTTCGCAAAATATCGCCAACAGCGCCAAATTGAACCCAAATCAAAAAAAAAAAAAAAAAAAATTCGCCAATTTGGCGTCAAATATTTGGCGATCAAAAGCTTGGCGATATATCGTCAAGTGGTCGCGCCAATTCATATCACTTTTGTTAACCAATTCATATCACCTTGCATTGAAAACACTGATTTACTCGATAAATGGGGTAAAACACCCCCTTGGAACATTCGAATGCAACCCCAAGGGAGAATGACAAAAATAAGCCAAAAGAGAAAATAAGAACAATTTTGTTGATAACAGGAACCAACAGAAATCTTACCAAAGTTTAAAAGAAGAAGAAAGTTTTCTTTCCCAGCTTAAAAAACAAAACAATACATTTTCCGAAACGAAACACTTTAAAAAAACGATGCAATATCGGAATTGATACAATATTTCGTTAATCTGTGCTTTAGGTACCCTTTTCTCGCTAAATGAACGATAGGCGCGCCAAGCGTGGTAACCCTAGCTATTTTGCGTAGTTGACTTTTTGAAAACGCGCCAAGCAGGGTCCCAAAGCATCTTCACCGGGAAAAAGACAGGGTTGCCAGAGAATTGGAACAAAAAATACTATACCTCCTCTAAAAAAATATTACGAAATACTACTGTTTCCAAACGTTGCCAAAATCAATGTTGCTGAAATGCGAAATCTTTGAAAATGAAAAAAAAAAATCCGCCAAATCTTTTAATTAAGTCATTAGTATATTGGAAACAGGGTTGCCAGAAAAATACTACGCTCCTTATTTGGGCCGAAAAAATACTACCGTAGAATCAAAAATACTACGTCTGGCAACCCTGGAAAAAGAACGAAACAAAAATAAGTATGAACACGTAACCATAGTAACAACATGAAAAGTTGATTTCCGTTGATAAAATAATTCTTTTCATCTCTCTTTTCAAACAAATTTTATTATCGAGCTGAACCATTTTAGAATCGTTTGGCTTGCTTTACTGAAGGTAAGCCTTGAATTTCGGGATTCTAAAAACAGTTGTTACAGCTCTCCTGATGATCGTAGAAACTTCGAAAAAACTTCATTTTGTGCAGAAAATTCCAAGCTTTCGAATGACATAAGACTTGAAAATGTGTGTGAAATATTTCTTCCCTATTTTATCGAATTTCCGCTAAGAATTCGAATAGAAAAAGAACGAAATGGAATTTTCGAAAAATCGCTTCGAGGTGCAAAACTACATGCTACAAACTAATTTTGTGCCAAGTGGCATGAAAATCGAACGAACGGTTTTGGCGCTACGCGCGTAACAGACAGACAGACAGAAAGAAAGAAAGAAAGAAGGAATATAAAAAGAAAGCAATTTTTTTCCCCAACTTGGTGATATGTCGCCAAATTGGCGGCAAATGCTTGACGACCAAAAGCTTGGCGATATATTGCCAAGTGGTCGGGCCAATTCATATCACTTTTGTCTGCATTGAAATGAACACTGATTTACTCCATAAAAGGGGTAAAACACCCCCTTGGAACATTCGAATGCAACCCCAAGGGAAGATGTACAAAAATAAGCCAAAAGAGAAAATAAGAACAATTTTGTTGCTCACAGAAACCAACAGAAATCTTACCAAAGTTTAAAAGAAGAAGAAAGTTTTATTTCCTAGCTTTAAAAACAAAACGAACGATGCAATAACGCAATTCATACGATATTTGGTTAATCTGTGCTTTAGGTACCCTTTTCTCGCTAAATGGGCGATAGGCGCGCCAAGCGTGGTAACCCTGGCTATTTTCGTAGTTTCTCTCGAAGCTTTCACTTCCGCGAGACACGCAAAAACGCGCCAAGTAATGTCCCAAAGGGCAATTCCAGGCAACATGGGAACTCGGCGTTAAAAAAAAATGTTGAAAAATTGTCTTAATTTTTTTTGGAGGTTCTCTATATCGATTGAAGTTTACAAATTAGAAAAAAGAAACTTCAGGTGAATCATTTTCTTTTTGTAAGAGAGCTTGTTATATGAGCTCACAATCTTGTAAAAGTCTCTGTCTGCTAGACACAATTTTAAACGAGCATATTTTATTGGTTTAGCCTGTTTCCAAAATTTAATTGCATTTTTTCCTGGCAGATTTATTCGATAAGAAAACAATTATTAACAGTACATTTTGAAATTTATACTTAAAATAATTTTTTAAAGTAGTTTTTAAACCATTAAATTTTGTGTAACGTGAGTCACGAAAACTTAATTTTTTTAATATTTCCAAATTTTATAGCTTATAAATGAAAATTTTTTTCCTGTTTCTCCTACTCATGTACATTACAAAAAAGAATTTCTTGGCCAATTTAGAGTTTTTTGCTTTTTTATTCCAAAAATAAGGATGTTTATTTTGTAACGTGAGTCACGCGAAAAGTGAGTTACAGCCAATACAAGCTAATATTAACTTCTTAAAAGTATTTAATGTGCCCTAATGGTATTTTAGGGTCTAAAGAGAGTGTTAGCACTTGTACACACCTACATATAATTAATAATACTGGTGAAATTAAATATAAATAGCGTAATTTTAATTCTTTTAGTGTTTTATAATCTTTCAATTAGTGCACTGGGTCTCAGTTTTGGCCCTCAGCTTTCCAATGTGTAGCATGTGTGTTTATTCATGCACACATTTTTCTTCCGCATCTGAAAAAGGTTTTTCATTCCAGTAAAAGAATTTTTTTAAATATTTAACGAGTAACCGCAGAATGACAGAAAAGGTGCCAAGAAAAATTGAAGGAAGAAGGGAAGTACATTGCATGTAAACAGAAACATTGTCTCTGGATGAAAGAATGTCTAACGAGAAAAGTCGAAAAGCTAAGGATATTGTCTCTAGCAATTCAATATAAGCTGAAAAATAAACATATGAAACTTTCAAAGGAAATTTTGGCTAAATTCAAACTTCTTAAATATCGCTTCAACAAGTATACAAATATGTAAATACACTAAGGAAGGCTTGCCAAAACAAGGAGAAATTCCGTTAATTCACCTCACAATTAAACTGTAGTCATAAGTGAGTTACTCAATACTCATCCGTAAATGTAATATACATTTGAAAAGAAGATTTCAATGTCCACCGAACCCATGCTGAAAAAATTATTTATCGCAAGAAAATCTAAACGAAAATGATTCAAAAAAGTAGCTTGAGTGAGAGAAAAAAAAAATATATATACAGGGTGAGTTCTGGTAAGTGCGTACCCTTTTTTTCAAAGTTCATGTTCTCAAGGATGCTGCTCTGTTGAAAAATCTTGTACACTCAAAACTTTTTTTTAGTTTTCTTTCCAGATCCTTTACTAAGATTTTCAAGCATATAATATGCTAAATAAACCATAAGTATAGGTTTTGTGACCTGGTTTATGACACCTATTCTAAGGTACGCACTTTCCGTACCTAGCGGGGTAAGTGCGTCCACCTTAAATTATGTGAATATGAGCAGGAAAAAACTTCTGGCACATATTAAATATGTTAGGTAGTTGCCTTGGGATAATACCTAATACTAGAGATCAGCACTTGCTTGCATGGATGAAACGCAATCAGTGATATCCCACGTGTCTTGCGAACAACTGTGATTTGAAGATTGAGAGAGTTGCGTCTGTGATTCTTCCTCTGTCCTTTTAATAAGACCAAGTGAGCAAATGTAAGTTGTTTTCATTTAGTAAACATCACTTATAGTCTACATAGTTTATTTTGGTTTAATACATTAATCAGTCTGTGTTTAAGCCAGGATTCGCACTTACCCCTTCTTAAATGTAAGATGAGACATGCCAATAGCGTTGTTCTAAATGCATACCCCTATGATTTTCTTTAATTCTATTCGTATAGTAGGTTATAAGGTGGTGACCTGAGTGAATAATCCGTTTTTTTTTTTCTTTCTTTCTTTTTTTTTTTTTTTGAATAAATACGGTTTAAATTTTTTTTTTTATTAGAATCAGCAGCAGTAAGAAAAAACACAAAATAAAGATCAAAAAAAGAAAATAATTGATCATGATATGATACTTGTACTTTTTTTTTCCTTGTACATTGAAATAGTTTTTCACAAGGTGTTCTTAATTTTTTTAAATATAATTTACTCATTACTCCACCTTCGTTTTTTGAATCAGTTGGTTCCTTATTGAGTGTTTCACTTAATTTCATTGCTTCATTTGTCATTCTGGTTTAAATTAAGTATAGCTTATGATCGCTATTTTCAACGAAAAATTTACTAACTGATATCTAAAAGCCAATATATTTCAGAGGTAATGAATACAATTGAAATCTTATGCCGCATTCAATATAAATACTTGATGGAAATTACGTCGGATTTATAATTGGCTTATTAAGGAGTTATAGGCAAAATTAAAGGTGAATTACGAGAGTCGGATTTTCCAAGTAATGGTACACACTTGCCTCATCATAATGGTACGCATAATAGTACGCATAATAGTACCCATATGCCTCATGATAGTGGTACGCACTTGCCCCATCATAATGGTACGCACTTACCCCCACCTTACTTTAAAGAAAGGGAAAGTGCGTACCGTCATATAAACAAATTTTAGTTTGAGTATTTGATAAAAATACCCCAGGTATGTTATTAGTAGCTATTACTCAAAAGAAACAACTTGCATTTCTTGATTTCAATTGCTTGGTATGACTACAAGAGAAACTGAAACAAAACCTTCTGAATCTTTACTTTAGAGTTTTTTTGAAGACATTTAAGCTGTCTCTGATTGTGTTTCGTCTATTGAATCCAGGCCTGAATTCTACTTATTGAAATTATCATTAGACAGTTATCTAACATAGTCGATGTGTTGCAGAAGCCATTTCAGGACAGTGTTCATATAATTCCCAGTGGACGCACTTACCCCGTGGACGCACTTACCAGAACTCACCCCATATAAAATTGGAACATAAGAGAAATTTTAAAAAGCACGGTCAACATCTCACTTGCTCTTATTTGAGATGCTTAAAATTTAATTATTCATCAGTAGTGGATGAGAAAAGTTAGTACTTTGAAGAGCCTACTTCTGACAGCAGTCAACTAATTTTACAGCCATTATGCAACATTAAATGTTATGATTGGTATCAGATGAAATGTAATGATGTGTAGTATCCTGTAAAAGTTTTCAGATGTGTGAATTCAGAATTTGAAGTCAGTACAATGCAGCCACAGAGAAAATACGGGAAGTAGTATAAAAAAAACCATATATTTTGGGAAATTGAATTGATGAATCCACTCTTTGACCGTTCAGAGGGGTTAGATGGCAGCTGCTAAGGAGAATTTTAACCCGAGGTCTATGGGACAAAAATTCGTGCTGCGAAAAATTGATTGTTAAGAAAGGTGGCCGCTTTGTAAAAGTGACCGCTCAGAGAGGTTTTACTGTATTTAAAACTGATCAACTAAAGAAAACAAGCCATTAAGTATTAATTTTAATTGAATTTAAGTGAAGTCTCTCAATAAATTTTTCAAAATAAGACGTAAAGTGAAAGACTAAAACGGAGATGTAACGTGAGTCACGAAACTATGTAACGTGAGTCACGCTCAACATATTGATTAACTTAATTAGTGAATGCAGAATGAACTTTATTTTCGTATATATCATAACTTTGAAACATATTTTGTGCCATGAAAAGCAGTTTTTAAATTTTATAATTCTGAAAGAGCAGGAATCCTAGGTTTTTAATTATCCAAAAAACTTGAGTTCCTTTTTTTTGTAACGTGAGTCACGATGCTAAATTAAGGTTGAAACACCATCTATTTCTGTTGAAATTTAAAATGCTGACATCCATAGGTTCTTACTGCACCCCAGATGACTGTCAACAGCTTTATTTAAATCAGGCATGGTTATATCCTTTATATATATAACATTTACTTTTGTAAAATCACGTCAAATTGTAACGTGAGTCACATGGAATTGCCCCAAAGCATTTTCACCCGGAAAAGACAGGGTTGCCAGAGAATTGAAACAAATAAATACTACGCCTCCTCTAAAAAAATATTACAAAGTAATACTGTTTCCAAACGTCGCCAAAATCAATGTTGCCAAAATGCGAAATCTATGAAAATGAAAAAAAAAAAAAAAAATCCGCCAAATCTTTTAATTAAGTCATTAGTATATTGGAAACAGGGTTGCCGGAAAAATACTACGCTCCTTATTTGGGCCGAAAAAATATTACCGTAGTATCAAAAATACTACGTCTGGTGACGCTGGAAGAAGAACGAAACAAAAATAGGTATGAACACGTAACCATGGTAACAACATGAAAAGTTGATTTCCGTTGATAAAATAATTCTTTTCATCTTTCTTTTCAAACAAATTTTATTATCGAGCTGAACCATTTTAGAATCGTTTGGCTTGCTTTACTGAAGGTAAGCCTTGAATTTCGGGATTCTAAAAACAATTATTACAACTCTCCTGATGATCGTAGAAACTTCGAAAAAACTTCATTTTGTGCAGAAAATTTCAAGCTTTCGAATGACATAAGACTTGAAAATGTGTATGAAATATTTCTTCCCTATTTTATCGAATTTCCGCTAAGAATTCGAATAGAAAAAGAACGAAATGGAATGTTCGAAAAATCGCTTCGAGGTGCAAAACTACATGCTACAAACTAATTTTGTGCCAAGTGGCGTGAAAATCGACCGAACGGTTTTGGCGCTACGCGCGTAACAGACAGACAGAAAGAAGGACAGACAGAACCACCTTCAGCTTTATTATTAGTAGAGATAGAGGTAGAGATTTAAAATTCCATGATATTTATTTCTTTCCGTTGCGATTTTAAATTAAAACGTTAATTAAATTGAACTTTTTAAAATGAAAGAGTGTTATTTTTTTCCATTGTCATTTTGAATACGTGTTATAACACAGTTCTAACAATTGTTTTTATTCTAATTATTAATGACATATTTGTTCTCTGGTACCATTTTGAAAATGTGTTTTTAAATAAAATTGCAATTGCTGTTTTTAGAAGGGACTGTTTTTGGCTGCGATCCAAAAACTAAAAGAACTTTTTCGTTTAGAATTTTGCAATTAATTTTACAGGAAGAAAGCGGTTTGGAAATAATTGTTTTTGAAAGGAATTTTATTTGTTATTTAAGGAGAGTGCTAAGTATGCGCTACTTGACGTCGTCTTTATTTTTGAGGAAGCATGTGCAAATAATTCGATTGATTCTTTGATGCAGGAAAGCTTTTTAGCGAGCCGCTTTAGCGGGGAGTAGTTTATAAAACTTTTCCTTGGTACTTTAAAGGCGAGCCGCCTTGGCGGCGAGTAGTTTATTGAAACTTTCCTCGCTACTGTAAAGGCGAGCCGCCTTGACGGCGAGTAAACTGTTTAAACTTTCCTTATTACTTTAAAGGCGAGCCGCCTTGGTGGCGAGTAGTTTTCTCAAACTGCCTTCACTACATTACAGCCCGTGCAACGCCGGGCCACGCAGCTAGTTATCTATTATGTATCGTTTTAAAAAGAACAATTTGTGATTAGGCACGTTACAATTTTTGTTTACTCTTTATCATTGTAGTTACGCTACATTAATTGCTAAACCGTAGTAATATGTCCTTTTTCTATAGAAACTTTCTTGTTCATGCTCTCATTAGAACTTATGTTGCATTTTAGACCTTTAAATGGGCTTGTTCGCTTATGCGTCTCTCTCACTTATGCTCCTTTTTCTGTTGGTCTCGCGCATAAGTGAGAGTCCACTATCAATAAAATGCAAGTGCATGACTGTGTAGTGTTAAACTACCTTTAAAGGTGGAATCCACTTTCAAACGTTCGAGTTAAATTTTGATATTCCAAGCCAGCAGAGCCATTGGAAATGCTGTCATTAGATAGAAAGGCCGAAGCATCAGCTTAATTTTGACCACTTTGTATCCAACATTTCATTGTTGCGGAGCTAGGGTTACCAGAACTAAGTTTCAGGACATTTCCAAGCTTGGTCAAATTCACGTGCGGCATCACGTGGCACTGAATTCCTCACAGTGAAAAATTGAAATATGCGATAACTCGCCAGAAAAGACAACCACTCAAACCAGTGCTGGAACCACACAGGCTCAACACTTTAAACCAAATGGATAATTTAAAAAATCTGGTTTGAAAATATAATTTGCAGTTTTGAATTTGACACAATCAAAAGAGAGTAAATGATTGCTAGTAGTTGAAAGAAGAAATATCTGAGCCGAGGTACTAGTTACTGGAATCATTGTCTACAGTATTAAAAACCGTCCAAAGTAACCCGTGATATTATATTCCTTTCTTCGCTATCTAGTTTGATTACCGATCTAGTTTTTTTACATTCTGCTAAACAAGGTTGATCAAACCCGCTTTCATCGTCATCGTCGAAATAAAACCGTAACATTTTCTAAATTATATGACATACATCCACGAACTGATAGCATACGTACCATTGGTATATACGTAAGTATCTCACGAAAAATGGTCAAAATGAACTTAGGGACAACCAAAATATACGTTTCCGAAGACTACGGGCCATGCTCCACATCGACGTAAAGCAGAAAAATTAGGCAGAAGCGTAAAATTTATTCAATGGTGTTCCTATGGAAAGTACCCGGATTTTCGGTTTCTGCCTTCAGTTTCGGTCGCGTTTTACGCTGATGTGGAGCATGGTCCTATATTCGTGAGTGTATGAATATTAAGGTGAGTCGAAAAAATCGATTTTTTTATTTCGAAATCGCATTACCTCTCAAAAGTTGTGGTTTAGTATCCACAACTTGGGAAAAATAAGAAAAAAATTCTAAGTTGACGTCTTCGGTTCGCGCATGAGGCTCAAAGTTGGAAAAAATATGTTAAAAATGGAAATTTTCAAAAAGAAAAAAGAAAAAAAAAATGTAATTATAATGCAACTGCCATAAGCTGTAAATATTTTGAGCATTTTTAATCTAAAAAAAATATTTTATAGCTTTTACATACGATCATTAGTTTGCACATCAGCCTTAAATTGGGCTAAAATCGCCTACAATGTCAAATTTCGAAAATAGCGATTTTTTTTATTTCGAAATCGCATTACCTCTCAAAAATTGTGGTTTGGTATTCAAAATTTGGGAAAAATAATAAAAAAAAATCTAAGTTGACTCCTTCGGTTCGCGCACTTAGTCAGCTATAGACCCGCCAAACAAACACTATCTTTAATTAGCAACTGAGAGTGGATCAAAAAGTACAGCGTGTTTAGCTTTGGGTGAGTTTTTTTTTTTTTTTTTTGTAACTTTATAGCATATTTTTATGCTCAAGTTTTGTTATACTGTTCTCCGTTCTCCGACTAATAAATAATGGAACCCCGGAAAACTTCTAAACGTTTAATTGTTTGTCCGTTTTTTTGGTGCACCGAAAGGGTTAAGTCAAAGTGTTTTACTCACATGTGCAGATGTGTTGTTAACTTGTTTTGAAGAAAAATCGCAATCTGTAAAAGGCGAACCTTTTTCAAGGATTTCAGATTGCATATCTGCTTAAATAGAAGAAATGTACTGCAAAGCTTCTATACCAATGTACAGTGGTAATACCAATGTGCGTTCTATACCAATGTACACATGTATAGTGTACATCTACAAGAGATTGGCACAAGAACACGAAAAATTCATTGCACACTTGAAAGAAGCAACGTCAAAAAGTTTAGACTTCGCTTAATTAACAAAATGATTGAGTTTTGTCTTGAAGTTCAATTTATCTTTATCACGACTAAATGACTTTCTCAAAGTGTAGTATTATGGTAATCCTTTATCAATTTTACAATACGTACATGACTGACCGTTGGTATAGCAGCTTTGCAGTAAATTTCTTCTATGAGCTATGCAATCTGAAATCCTTGAAAAAGGTTCGCCTTTTATAGATTGCGATTTTTCTTCAAAGCAAGCTAACAACACATCTGCACATGTGGTTAAAACACTTTGACTTAACCCTTTCGGTACACCAAAAAACGGACAAATAATTAAACGTTTAGAAGTTTTCCGACGTTCCATTATTTATTATTCGGAGAACTGAGAACAGTATAACAAAACTTGAGCATAAAAATATGCTATAAAGTTACAAAAAAAAAAAAACTCACCCAAAGCTAAACACGCTGCACTTTTTGATTCACTCCCAGTTGCTAAATAAAGATGCTGTTTGTTTGGCGGGTCTAGCTGACTAAGTGACAACCAAAGGGAGTGCAGACTGCAGGGACTTTGAACTGTCTCCTAGAATATGTGTAATGTCTAGAAAAGTCGGCTGTAGAACAAAAATATACCGGCACAGCGCCGACATAGTGCGTTCTGGTTCAGTTTTTGACATTTTTTTTCATATCTTGAGCCTTATGCACAAACAGAATGTATCTTCTAAAAGTTATATATATTTTTTTGGGTTCAACTTATGTTATCTACTAACAATTTAAAGCAGTTTCGATAGAAAAAAAAATACTTTTTTTTTTCAAATGATTTTTTGAAAATTTCCACTTTTAGCATATATTTTCCAACTTTGAGCCTCATGCGCGAACCGAAGTAATCAACTTAGATTTTTTATTTATTTTCCCCAAATTTTGGATACCAAACCACAATTTTTGAGAGGTAATGCGATTTCGAAATAAAAAAAACGATATTTTCGAAATTTGACATTGTAGGCCATTTTAGCCCAATTTAAGGCTGATGTGCAAACTAAAGATCGTATGTAAAAGCTATAAAATATTTTTTTAGATTAAAAATGCACAAAATATTTACAGCTTATGGTATTTGCATTACAAAAAGTTACAGTTTTTTTTTCTTTTTTCTTTTTGAAAATTTCCATTTTTAACATATTTTTTCCAACTTTGAGCCTCATGCGCGAACCGAAGACGTCAACTTAGAATTTTTTTCTTATTTTTCTCAAGTTGTGGATACTAAACCACAACTTTTGAGAGGTAATGCGATTTCGAAATAAAAAAATCGATTTTTTCGACTCACCCTATGAATATGTGTCTAAAAGTCTATTATACTTTATTGAAAGCTGATTTAAAAAAAAGTCGAAATTTACATGGGAATTCTTTGTTAATACAGATACTATTACTTAGGTGAAGAGAGGAAACATGTAGTATACAACCAAAAGCTTTTATTTTTCAAATGTTGACTTGAAACAAATGCAGGCATCTACAGTCATCTAACAGATAGCAAATCGGAGACTAAATAGAAATGGACGGTTCAGTGACATGAGGCTAAATTTAAATAATCCATTTAAAGAAACAAATCGCTCTATTTCCTTTTATGTCATGCTCTCTCCTAGGTTTCTTCTTTAATTCATACCATAAACGATACTTGACATAAGTCTAAATTGCGGTTAATAATCAAATATAAGGTTGACGGAAATAACTTATTACTTTTATTATTAAGTTAAGAATTACATTTTGTAATGAATACTAGTTAATCAAATAATCCTCTTTGTAGTACCGCAGTTCATGTGATACACAAAGCAGCATCTGTCACATGTTAATAAGATTAGTGTCCTAAAAGTGTTATTTCACAAAGAAAGTAATCATTTCACATTTGTAATAAAGATTAAATTTTGTAAAGATACGAAAGCTGTTTGCATTTCCAAGATTAATGCGAGGCATTAATGCTTATTTTCAGTCTTAATTTCGCTGAACATGTTACATTTTAATTAGAACAAAATGTTTATTGTAAATATGAATATGTCTTATTTGTTGTTTAAGTAACTTTCATGGTTTTGATTAGATAGTCTTTAATAGAAGTAAATCTTAAAAGAAAAAAAAAAGTCGTTAATATTGTTTCTGAATGTGATAATCCAACTATATGGGCATAATGTGGAGCTGTTCCCTTCTTGCACAAGTCTTCAATTAAAAAATAGTTATAAGTTCAACCTAAGAAGTGAAATGAAAAAATGTTGGAAACTAAAAAAAGTATTGCAAATAATTAGGAATTGAAGAAAAAGCTAATACTCTTGAAAAAATGATTAAAATAAGTCATTAAACTATAATTTGAAACTAAGACTTTGATATAGAAAATTACAGTACATTTGTCTCAAATCTGTCTAGTTTTTCATGTAATTAGCTCTGAGGGAATATTGAAATTACACAAAATTATTTTTAATGAAATTAGCTTCATGTTTTATTCCTTAATTTGATTTATTTTTCTTAATTTTTAATATATTAAAAGAAAAAAATCTTACAGATTGAAAGCAACAGAATGCAATGATAATGAGACAAGAAAATAAGGTTCAAGCAAAATATATCAGGCCAATTTTTTACTAGACTCCGGCTCAAAGTTTTTTCTTCTAATTTATAAGGTCGAAGATATAGTTAGCATTTAATTTTTCAGGATAATGTAACTTATATCTTTAAAATAAAAATAGTTTAAAAGATGTTAATAAAGAATCTTAAACATAAGACAGACATTCCAAGTTTGCTTTTAACAAAAAATGCTCAGAGCAAACAATAAAAAAAAAAAATAAAATAAATAAAATTCTTACAATATGAATGTGTTGGTAAGTATTAGTAGACGCACTACCAAACTTAAAGTCTTTCAAGCGCCAATGTTCCCAAATAAGAACATCAATCAGATAAATTGGTTTGGGAAAATGTTTTACTCTTAAGGATTTGAAAAATAAATATATTTATTATTGAAAGTGGATTTAGTTTTTTAAGAAAAAAAAACCTACTCTTAATGAGAATTGTTGTCCACAAAAAAACCTGCAAAATTATCTTCTGTGTCGATTTCTACAGAGAGAAATATATATATATATATATATATAAAAGATATATACCAGTGATTCCCAAAGTGGTCCACAGATACCCTCAGGGGTCCCCGAGTGTTTGAAAGGGGTCCATATAAACTAAAGAAAAATTTTGGGTCCATGAGATGCAAATAGGGGTCTATGAACCAGGATTAGTTAGTTGCAAAAAAAAAAAAACTGAGTCACAGAATGCATTAAACGCTACAATTCGTAATATATGCTAAAAAGAAAATTCGTAACAATGCAATAAAATTTTAAATTATTTGTGCAGTTGTCAGAAGAAAATAATAAAAATTTAAATCAATTACTTTTTACATTGACGTATGCTGGTTTTTAAAAGGATCATGCTTGACAATGTTTTTATTATTATTTTTGAAAAAAACTTTTTGACACCGATTAAGAGCTTTTGGGCGGAACAGATTCCAGTTATGAAGAAAATACTCAAATAAAAACCAGATATTGCTTTTTTTAACAGGTTTATTCTCTAAATTTAATGAGGTTTAATGAGGCTTGCATTCAACGATTAAATGTTTTTTATACAAACTTTTTGACAATGACTGAAGATATTCTATGTTGACTATCAGTCCGTATGATAATATTGAATAAACAACGACCATTTTACAAGAACTGATTGAAGTAAGTACTGATGAACTTAAAGTACAATTCAGAGAGCGGTACCAATATTTCTGGTTTCAGAAAGACATACCTATAACTTATCCTACCTTATGAAATATTGCAAGACAGTTTTTGTAAGCATTTACACCTTCATACCTCGTCCAAAAATATTCCAGTTCAGTCACTTTCTCACAAAAACAAGACACAGATTGGCAGTCACTGGTCGGGAGATTTAAAGTTGATGTCTCACACATCTAAAGCTAAAGATTAAAAATTTGCAGTCGAAGCACGAAATTCCCTTCTCACTAAATAGTTTTTTTTTTTACTTTTACATATTTTATATATAGAAATATTAGCTCATTAACGCTTTGTGCCATTATTATTATGAAAATATGAAAAAAAAATGTTAAATTTAAGTTCTTTACTCTGCAGTAAAACTGTCAAATTGAATAGTTTAGAAAGTAGTCAGAGATTTAAAAAGTTTATTTTTGTTAAAAAAATCAATAGTAAAAAATCCCTCATACAATTGGGCAAATTTCTGATTCATCTCGTTACATTTCCATACATCTTGCTTTTATCTGGTTGTTTTAGAATATCTATATTGAAACGTAACCATTTAATTTTTCGGTTTTGGAACACTGGAGTTCAATTATTACAGTGCCTGTGTAGTTTTAGATCGACCCCTAGGAAAGGGGTCCTCGAAACAAAAAAAATTGAGAACCCGTGATACATACATATTAAAAAAAAATTAAAAAAAAAAAAAGCATGATGCTAATGGAATTGCAGTTTAATAGTAAATAAAGATCATGAGGAAGAATAAACATGACAGACTAAAATGTGCTTTCTATAAGCTATCAAACTTCCATTTTCTCAATTGATAACCGTGTTTTATTATACAAAATCGGGCATTTTTTTCTTCTGTATTGGTTCTGTACTGTAAGAATCTCATAACTGCAATGACTCACTATTCATGCATGTAACAGCAAATCGTTAACACCGCAAGCTTTAACTTGTTCAACTGTACCCTTTTCTTGACTCTCCTCTCCCAACTTCCGATTTTCGAACGAAGGTGAATTAGGAAGAGCCACTAAGCACACTAAAAAAAAAAAAAAAAAAAAAAAAACTTGTTTTACAGTATAATACTAGAAGCCGAGGTTCTAAATTAAAACTGTAAAATGCACAGTAATAAACGGTAAAACTAGAAGTTTTAGTTTCTTACTGTGAAGTTAGAAATTTACAGTTTATTGCCGTAAAATTTAGCTGTATTATACTGTAAAAACAACAGTATAATACTGGCATCAGAGGTTCCAGTTTAACCCCTTCTCGGCTCATTTTATTTCGGGATTACGGATCAAAAAATGTCAATTTTTTATGCTTATTTTCACACAAACATATCTTTTTAAACATAATAACATCATTCGCATGCAACATTTCATACAAATAAATGTAAAAATATCTATTTAAATAAATGAGTAATTTCGGGATTACGGATCAAAAAATGTCAATTTTTTTATGCTTATTTTCATACATACATATCTTTTTAAACATAATAGCATCATTCGCATGCAACATTTCCTAAAAATAAATGTAAAAATATCTATTCAAATAAATGAGTATTTACCTGCAAAGTTGGTTTTCTGTATGGCAGAAATCATTATACTTTGGATTCGGCGCCTACTCTTATCTTAAATCTACAGCTCAAAACACTGTATAGTTATGTTATCTAGTAGCAACAATAGTACATAAAAGCATCCGAAACCATAAAAGGGATATGTGAAATAATTCTTGAAAGACTGGTTGTGCAGTGTTAATTTTCACCGTGCCCGAGCTACACTCGGGATGAACCAGAATGGAACATTTCGCTTGCCCGAGTCCAGCTCGGAATAAGCCGGGAAGGGGTTAAAACTGTAAAATACACAGTAATAATCTGTTAAATTAGAATTTTTGGATTTTATTACTGTAAAAGTAGCAATTTTTACAGTTTGTTACTATAAAATAAGCTGTATTAGAGTTTAAAAACAACATTCATTTTTTTACAGTGTAAGTACCTGTACAATTCGTGCCCCGAAGATTAGCTCAATTTGTTGCCTTGTTTTGGGCTCTACTGTCTGAAATAGTTTATATAGAGGCTGAGTATATCTTTTCACTGGGAAGTGCAGACTATTTTAGCCCATCAATGAGAGAGCCGTAAACATAGAACGCGTGCATCTTCGAAAGCAATAACAATTTTGCGTATCTTATTGGAGCACTGAGATATAGTTAGCTGTCAATGTGAAAATAAACTCTGCATCTATACATAGTTTTTGCCCGTTTGTGGATGTAGTAAAAAGCACTTCGGTAGTTTCTCGAAATGTTGCCTTTTCCTGATGGAGCTGTTACTTTTAGCCTCAAAAATTTTATCCTTTGATTGTATTTTTTTTCGATTCCTTTGAAAGTTAGAGTTATGAAGTCAAGAAACTATTTTTTCAATTGCGAATTTACATAAAAGTTTAAAAAAAAGAAGAAAAAAAACGTTATATTTGTCTTCAGAAATCAGTTTTAAAAGTAAAAAAAATATATATATGCTTGACATATTTTGATCAGATGCTAGGAAGCTGCAGTTGTTATACGGGAAAGTAAGCACGTTTAGTTCTGCACAATACTTATCAATAATGCCCTCCATATAGTAAATAGAAAAATTATATGCGCAATACATTTTCCTAAGATGTTGGGTAACAAACTCAAATTTTAGTGATGACAACGCAGTGAACATTGTAAGAAAAAAATCACGAAAAAATTCATTTTAATGACTTTTTAGATTAAAAATATGTTTAATAATATGAAATAACATGAAGTAAGAATTTTCCAATGCGAAAGTATTACATCTTTAATATGCATAGCTTAAAGTTTCACGTACTCTCTTAGAAAAATAGCTGATGTTAATTACCATCGTCAAATATGCTCCGAAGATGCATTTTAAATGAGAAAAGTTCTTGTTTGAAATGTCAGAGATCTCCTCAAAACTAAATTTCTTATTCAGTTTTCTTTTGAAAATATTCACGATTCCCTTTCCTGTGTGAATAAATGTCTCTAAGTTTTTGAAAACTCAATTTTTCTTAAAGTTTAGGAACTTAATTTTTATTTCAATCAATCTTGATCAATTAGCATTAAAATACTTGTACTAAGTTTTATAAAAAAAAATAGCACATATGAAAATATTACTTAAAATATACATATGAAAGTTAAAAATGGTTCGGACGCATGTATGTTTGCCCTCTTAATCCAATTATCAAAATATAAGGTCTTAAAGTTGGCTGATTTTTTTTAAGAAAAGCCTCCAAATTTAGCGATTTTCTATGATTAATGGCATATATCTTTCTAAAGATCCAGACTAGCGGTCGCCACTAGCCAGTGGCGACTAAAATATTTTTTGGCGACTACAAGATTATATGTTGGTCGCCAAATTGGCGACCTACTTTTTTTCTGAACAAAAATATAAACAGCTGACGCACTTGCCGACTATGAAAAGAAAATGCCCATTAGCATCGTCACTGGCTGCCAGTGTTAACTTGGACAGAAAACCGACCCATCTGCTACACAAAACATCTAAATACATACTTTCAATCTGGAAAATGCAATAAAACTTTGTGGGGAAAATAGCTGAAGTTGACCAAATTTATGATTAATCAGCAAATTAAATTAAATGTTTTTTAAACTTCAAGTATGCAGGTGCGTTTAGTTTGCTTTATTTGCAAAATTTCTTATTATTTGGATTTTAAATTAAATAATTTTCTTTTTCAGAAAAGTTTTTGTAGGTTTTTAAAAACATTTCCCTTTTATATATATAGTAATTTAGTTAAGATATATGCAAGTACATAGTGTAATATTACTATATGCAGTATGAAGTGACAAGAGAAGTGGGATTAAATTTTTTGTTTTTAACTTGGTTCAAAGTGACCACCAATAACGCCAAAGTGGCCACTGACTTTTTTAGGTTTGCTGGCCACTGATCAAATAGCATCAACTCATTGGATTTTGCTCGGGCGATCATCTAACTCTTCGTAAACTGATCCCGTAACGCACGATGACATCGTTCCGATCAGTGATCAACTTTCCCGACGAAAAGAAGCCGAGCATCCAAAATTGATCAAAATTCATCGGCACGGGACTGCACTGCTCGTAAATTGCTCCAAATCTCATCGTATTTCGAGCAAAACTCATCGCATTTTGCTGCTCGGATTCTGTTTTGCCGATGAGACATATTGGAGCAATTCCTGATGAGAACTCATCGAATCCGATCATCGAGCGATGAGAATTTCATCGGGTGTCGATAATTGGCCGATCATCTGCCGATGAGATTATGCTGCTAGGGTGACCACTGCCATATTTTTTTGTCTCAAGCTTTACATCTTTTTTCTAGATAAATATCCTGTACCTGCAGGTGGTGAAATAGCGTAATCATTTTTTTGCCAAGTTTTTAAGTTTGGTGCCTTTCTTAAATGTTCGTAAGACTTTTAGAACTAGTATCTCGGTAACGGTAGACTAAAGCACGTAATTTTTTAGTCAAAACTATGTCTCTAGATGCTCTTTCTATTAGTACCCATTTGACCTTCATGGTGGTCAAATCTTGTGGTTCACTGATTAAATGAGTAAGTATTGGAAGTTATCCTTCTATGCAGACTTTAATGGGAAAGTGTTTTTGTCTGAAACGTTAAACGCTAATAATCAAAATAAAAGGAATGAGTTAAGGAATGCCCACTGACCAGAAAAACGTACGTTGCTTTTATTTCAAGAGAGGTTTTTTTTTTTTTTTTTTTGCTTGTTTTGCCGCTAAAAGAAAAAATAGTTTGAAACAGTTTTTCTTAAAGCTTATTCACTTCAACCACAAATTGCGTAATTATTTGATTTACTAAACGTCACAAATATCAAAGTTTCTATTCATAATATCGCAGAAAAAAATGGTATGTGTGTTCTTTATTTTAAAATCGCATTTTCTTAACTTTTGGGAAACACCAGTTTTGAGAAATTTCGAAATCAAACAGCATTAAACTTAGGATATTATTCAGATTTCAAACTTCTAAAACCCGTAACATTAGTCAAGGAAATTCTATTCAAGTGCATAAAATTTACATTGATATCGTCAATATATATTTATATTAAGTAAATTATTCAGTTTCTCATGCTAAAATATTTAAGACTAATGCTCCAATGCTAAAGCAACATCAAATATTGTTTTGTAGAAAGAGCTGCGTAAAAATACCCTCCATTTATCCAGAAAGTTTAAGTCATTTTGAAAAAATGTAATCCTTAGGTTTTCTTCGTGGTTGGATTATTATTCTTTTTTCTTTCGCTTTCTTATTTTTCAAAATTCCAATAAAAATAAGTGCTTGCATATTCGACCTTATTTATAGTTTGTACCGAATAATAATAAAAATGAAATTTGATAGACTGTTTAATTTAGGAAAAGTGACTGTGGTCTGTTATACATACATTACTTTTGATAACACTACTATTGCAAATATTACAAAAAGAGAAACAATGGAAAAAAAAACTTAAAATATTCTGAAAAAGAGCTGGAATTTTTTTTCTTATGCCCGTATTTCCATTAGGGCTTACCAAATTATTTAAAGTGCTTCAATTGATTGCTTTGAAAAACACTATTTTTTACAAAACGTATTTTTAAATTCGTTATTCCTTTATCTTTTAACAGTGGCAAAAAACATAGGGTAGATTAGGGGAAGACGATGTAGTTTTGAACGTTACTTTTGTAATTAGTACATTAGTTTATTTTTAATCTATACTAATAATATAAAACTGTAGAGTTTGTTTGTTTGTTTGCTTGAACGCGCTAATCTCTGGAACTACTGCTTCGATTTGAAAAATTCTTTTTGTGTTGAATAGTCCATTTATCCAGGAAGGCTATAGGCTACGGGAGTTATTGTTATAACTAAAAATAATAATGTAAAAAATAATACTCTACCAAAAGAATTAGTTTCCTCTCTTCTCGAGAGATGGCGCTCATAAAGAGTATTGCTAAGCTTTTGCAACTGTGGAGGGCCCCTCTACATTCAATGGTTGACAATCAAGCAGTTTTTCAAACGGGGAGCTTATAGTTTGCACTCCAATGATTTGCCTTTTAATGTGGATTATTTTCCACTCTTCTCGAGAGATGTCGTTCGTTAAAATTATTTTAGAGCGCTGGTTGACAATTGCTCTAGCCTCGACACTCTTGCCTCTTGCAACATGGCTTGGATCACGAAATGGTTTTCGTGTTTTTCTTTGATATTCAGGTATATAATTTGTTTTGTAGGATTTTTCTATTAATTTTTGTCTTCCTTATTTCTGCATTGTTAGTATTTGTTCTTCATTTGTGGTTGTTCTTTGTAACTTTATTATTATAGTGTACCTCAGGAACTTAACTAAGCACAAAATTTAAAACCATAGTATATTTATATAGGGTATTGTTTTCTTATTGTTTTGACTTTTTTCTTATGTAATAGGTAGGTAAGTAGGTTTCAATGAGTCAAACCTTCTTTTTTTTTAATGATTTAAGATAGTTACTAATCTAAGTAAATAATATGATTCGTCATATTTTTGTAACGTTTTTACTGTTTTGTATCATTGGTACTAAACACGTAATTTAATTGCATAGTATTTTATATTGGGTAGTGTTTAATTATTCTTTTAACGTTTTTTTTTTCTTTAGGTAGCACATATATACGTTGGCATCAAGTGGGTCTAACTTTTTTTTATTAGTTGCATATAGTTACTAATCTAAATGAATAATTTGATTTGTCATGGTTTAGTACAACATGGGTACTTATCTAAACACATAATGAAAGTGCGTGGTATTTTTATATTGGGTATTGCGTTGAATAGTACATTTATACAGAGGTAGCCCGTGCAACGTCGGGCCACGCAGCTAGTTAACACAATGTGGACTCTTCTGATGGGAAAAAAAGTTTCGCTTAAAAAAGAAACTATATTTTTACTGCAAAAATTAATAATGTAAAAAGCTTTGCATTTCAGGATCTAGTTTAAACCTTTGGAGTAAAATGCCGCATTCAAAATTATTGCAAAGCTCTATTGAACCAATTCCAATTTATTAAAATGGAATTCTTTAGTGAACATATTTTATGTACATTCAAAAAACATTGCTTTATTTTGTTTTTTTAACTTAACTTTTTCTTTTTAAGAACTCTTACATTAACTGTTTCCAAACGTAGAATACGATTCATAATTTTGTAAAGCTAAGTATTTATTTACTTCAGTTTTTCTTTTTAAAGCAAATAGAAAAAAACTACTAAAAAATACATGAACAAATGAGTTCCGGAAAAAAATCGCGAAACTTTTAACATTAATTATTGCACTATACCGGGGCAATTTTGCTACCATAAAACAAATTAAAGCAAAGACTTATTATTAAGAACAATCAGTTTATTTCCTTAATTTAGACCAAAAAGTGCTCCATAAAATGTGCAAATATTTAAAAAAAAAAGAGCATTTAAATTTTTTTTTACACATTTTATATAGAATTAATATGCTTCATTAAAAAAAAAAATACTTTTCACCAAAATCAAAATACATTATCAAATAAAAACAATCGTATCTTAGTTATTTTGGTCTTATCTACCATTTAAAAAAAAGCAAGTATAAATGAGGTTCCTAAAAACTTGAAGAAAATTATAATAATGTTATTTCTTCAACAAAAGCCCGGAAAACATAATTAAGCATGAATATGCCTGATCATACCCGGGCCCGTCATTTAGGGGGGGGGGCGGGGGTGTCAATCCCCTCCCGACTTTGAGAAATCAATGCATTTACATATAAGTGGGCGTGGTTTTTGTTGTTTTCTGGTGCAATTGTATTGTGTTTTTACCCTTTGCCCCCCCCCCTGGAAAAACTTGAAATGACGTCCCTGATCATACCATAAAATGGGCCTAACCATCAAGTAAAAAAAAATGTCAATCAAATAAAACTGAAATACATAGTTTGTTCAGCATACTGTGAAAAATCGCACTTACAAGTCTGATACGTAAATTACACTTCCTTTAACACATCTCACTCGCGGCTATTTTTTTCCAGAAATGCATATGATTCATTGGCAAAGTTGTGATCCATTCTCTATAATGTGCAAATGCTTCATAAAACATCAAACAAAATCAATTATCATTTTCTAAACTTTCTTCTTCAAAGGCGACTATTTCCTCTTTCTCTTATCAAAAAAACAAAAAAAAAAACAAAAACAAAAAGTGGTCTATATTGGTGGTCAACTTTACACTATACCTCCTTCCTTTACTGGTATTCTTATTTTAGTTGTTTTTCTTGGCTAATTTATTTCCTTCCTTAGTGATGTTCCCTAACCTTGGTTTTCTTTCATTTTCTAATTTTATTTTAGTTCTTTGCTCGCATACCTTTTTCCCTCTCATATCAATTAAAGTTCCTGCTTTTTGGGTTTTACATTTGATCTTGTTAATCTCGTAGCAACTACTAGATAAAGCCCAAACATTTCTAAAATAGAATATTAGTTGGGATTAAGGTACCAGATACATTCGGAAACTGCTGTCATTCAAAGTAAGCTTTTGAACTCGGGAGCTTTTGAGCGAACCAAATTATAACAATCAGCAAGAAGCATTACGAGGCAAATAGTGACATGTTACAATTTTTTTCTGAATTAATGCCACTTTTAGAGCCAACGTCAAATTTGAACTTAAAAGTGTATTAGAAAATTCAAATAAGAATAGGGGATAAACATAAACCATTCAAGAAAGGATAAACCGGAGCATAAATATTACACTATCACAAGCGTCTGATTTAATTGAAGCACTGTGTAGAGCAATATTACTAAAAACTGAAAATGTTACAATTAGGCAGTTTCCCTAGCAGCATAATCTCATCGGCCGATGATCGGCCATTCATCGAAACCCGATGAAATTCTCATCGGCCGATGATTGGATTCGATGAGTTCTTATCGGGAATTGCTCCAATATGTTTCATCGGCCAACCAGAATCCGAGCAGCAAAATACGATGAGTTTTGCTCTGAATACGATGATATTTAGAGCAATTTACGAGAAGTGCAGTTCCGTGCCGATGAATTATGGATCAATTTTGGATGCTCGGCTTATTTTCATCGGAAGGATATAGCTTTCCGATGAAAAGTAGCTCATCGAAAACCGTGCTCGGATACTGATCGGAACGATGTCATCGTGCGTTACAGGATCCGTTTACGAGGAGTTCGATGATCAGCCGAGCAAAATCCGATGAGTTGATGCTACTTGGGTTTGATACACCTTCCTCAAACTTCTCTCACGAAAGTACTAGCGTCAATGATGCATGCTAAGTGATGGCCACGGCTACTACCTCCACACTTACTTTCTGAGAACTTTTTTCAAACGAAAAATGTAAACTAAACTTGCATTGGCGCATTCCACCTGCCCATCAGTGGTGCACCGGGACATCTCCTGGCAAACTTTCAGCAGCAAAATGTGACCATGTATCCCAAACGGCAATTGCTAGATTCAAAAGTGGCCACCTCAGGAGTCTCTCATTTGAAAATGGCAAAAAAAAAGAAAAAAAAAGTATCACCTGTAAAAAAAAAAATGATGTCAACATCAAGTAATTCCTGAGCACATTCTGGGATGCATAGGGCTTTCAAAGGTGGACTTAACAACCGATCCCCTACTTATCATAGATTTTTTTGAGTCAACAACCTACTGGAGTTGATCTGACTTACGTCAGATCTTTAAAAAGGATAAGAAACAACAACAGGTGATGGTCATTGGTGACATTGCTATTTGTCCATTTTCAATTTTACTATAGCGTTTTTTGTTTAGCCATGATGAAAATAAAACACTCTGTTCCTGTCCCAACCAGTCATAGTATCCCCTAAGGTAATTACAAATACTACCAGAAAATGCATATGTCTCAAAATACCGTTCGTTAAAAAGATAAATAAATAAAATAAAACATGCAAATGAATGGAAGTACAAAAAAAAAAGCCTAAAACGTTATTAAGGAAAACATGATAGAAAGTTAAAAATATTCGAGTCAACTTTTTCAGCAAAATTACTATCTTTTATTTAAAACTGGATTTTAAAAGGAACTTTTTTAAAGTAGGCACTTTAATGATAATAAAAGATAAGACGCTTTTAAACATTTCGAGCAAAAATAATGTGCATAAGAAATATTATCTTGATCTTAAATCATTTTTCATATATGCAAATAAACACTACTTACTATAAAAATGCATATCTAAACGAAGCATAAGTATAATTCGTATGAATGTGAAGAATGATATACGTTAAAAAAATATTTAGTTGATATTCATAAAAATAAAAGCCGTTGCCTGTTTCTTTTGATTTTATCGTGAATATATAATCTAAAAGCAATTTCTAAGAAAGCTTTTCCAAAAATGTAAAAGGTTTGAAACATTTAGGAGCATTGCAGCATGATGATGATATTTTAGTAACTTTTAAAAGAAGCCAGAACATTTCTCAGCGTCACTTTTCTAAAATTAAGCGTGATCTGCGATTATAATTGTAAATACTTGTACAAGCGAACATTAAAAAAATATATAGGGTAAGTGCTCCAGTAGTCAGCCACAATGACATAAAACTCCTCATAAATAGTACATTTTTAACTCAAAATCAGATATGACGTATTCACACATTCATGTACCTATCCTCAATCATCAACCAGTGGCAGTTAAGTTTTGGGTACTTTTTTTGAATTAGTAATGAGTCATTTCATTTTGAATGGTGTGCCCGTCATCCAAGATTGCGGTTCTGCTTATTTTTCAGCTAAGATGATTCTGTGGCCGACCACTGGAGCATTTACGTTGACCACAGCTTGGATTTTAACTTTTTTTTTTTAAATTTCTGAAACAAGTAACTGATTCACTATCAGAAAGGTTCATTCTAAAGTTTTACCTTGTTTATGTTGCTGTATTGATAGCTGAAAGTTCTAGGTTAGCCAAGATCCACAAAAGATCTCTTAAATGGCCGACTACTGGAGCATTTACCCTACATGAAAGTACTTTTGCAGAAGGAATTTTAAGAGGAACATACTTTTAATTCATGCAGTTGAATTTGAATTTACATTCATTAAAGATTTAATTTTTCAAGAGACGGTATTAATTTTAAAGGCGTATGAATGAATCAGGAAGTATATTTGTCAAAAATACTTTTTCACAACTAAGTAAACCTATATTATGTTCATTGTTACTGAATTTGAACAGAGCCAATATAATCACCTTTATTCTTCCGGCGATTGTTTTCGATGGTAACTCGCCAAGTGTTTTGATTCGGTTATACAAGACAACACACTTGATTATTCTGGTTTGCTGTCATACTTGAGTTCTTTTTTTCTTCTCTTAACTTTTGAGTTATGTGTTTCATTTATAGTTCAGTTAAAAGACTTTTCAAAAGTTTTTATGATGTATTTTAGGTATTTTGTCAAAACTTGTTGCCAATACGAAAAGTTACCAATTCGGAGATAATACTGAAGCTGTTCCAAGGATTTAGTCTGCCCAGTGCCATTTAAAGCATATGTGTCAAATTTTACTTTATTACATATATTTTTACGGATAATATTATTTTTTCAAATGAACACTCCTTTTCTAAACACCTGGTGTTAGTACAAATTAAATTAATACATGTGTGCTAATTATATAAAAATATATAACAACTGTTTTTACTTATGTCAACCACCTGAATGAACTGTTTAAAACAAATAAATTGTCGTCAGATACCGCGCTGCTTAGAATCTACTTATATACCTATTCTTGGAAGGAATTAGAATCCGATGGAGAAAAAACAGGAAAAAGAAACACATCCGTTTTAAGTCACGTCTCTTGATGAATAAACATTTTCTAAAGTTTCCTGTTAAAAGTTTTTGAATCCATTTGAAGGTAAAGCACTCAGGTTACTGTCATTCTAAAAAGCATGTAATTCCAGGGAGGATTTTTCACATTCTACACGTATTCGACAAAGGCTCTCGAGTGCTTGAAAATAAAATGCGGAAATCCCGACGGATGTAAAAGTACTTCATGGAAATTTTGATATTTTAGTGACTTTTTTCCAACATTTGACACGGGATGCATTATTTCTACAAGTAAATATCCTCCTTTTGATAGCCTCGGCAAAAGTTAATTCAGAAAGGATTTCGTTCATGAAGAGTTATTTCACTTTTTCAAAAGTGCATTTATTTTCTTGCTTTAGAGGAGTCATCTTTAAAATACAGTTTGAAAAAAAATGTCTAGTATTTTTTTTTGTGTCGATATAAAAGGGAAAATGTTTTCAAAAAAGTGCTCTTAACATGTATGCTCCTACATTCATCGCATGAGTTTTTGCAGCAGAATGTTTAGCGATTAGATGACTGAAATTGATTTTAGTGCTTTCGGAAAAAAACGTCAATTTGCATTCCAGCAATCTCTATCAGATCTCTATAGATATTTATAAGCAAAGTTTTTGTGTAACAAAAACGAACTCGAGTGTAATCCTTGTAGGTGATCTTCAATATATAATAGACTCAGCACATCAGACGAAATTAAGCCTCTTATATAAGCTTAGATTATAACGCTGTCTCTCAAAAGCTTACCGTTAAAAATAGCAGTAGCATTTAAATTTATAGCTTATATCTATATACATAAAAGACTACTTTTGAAAACGTATGTCCGGGGTAATCTTCCAAACTACTGAACCGATTTTAACCATTTTTTCACCGTAGATAGCTACAGTAACAGAGAGCAGGATAAGCTATAATTTATTTCTAAAAAGCTTAGTTTAAAAAAGTTATTATGGAAAACAGTTAATTTTATGTCATTTCCCCATTAAATGATTAAATTTTCAACCCATTGTTGCAAAAATTTGGTGCCATGCAGCAACAATATTGATTGTAATCATATTGAAAATTTTCAACCAAGGCTTCTCTGGAGTAAGTATGGAATTTATTGCCTTCTAAGGATTTTTATATTTATCTGAGCCAACAATCGCTAACGGGTGAAATAAAAAAAAATTGATTTTGGCAATAGTTAGAGAATAGAAAGTGTATATAGTCAAAAAATTTCTAAATTAGGTACATAAGATGTTTTCACCTCACCAATATAGTCACGAGGATAGAAACTAATAATGGGACTTATTTAACGAGTAATATTTGGAAATGGTTAATTTCAGTGCGATTGATACTGTAAATATATATTTATTTTAATATACCAAGCTTATAACATTTCCTATTTTTTCTCAAACATTATTTGTAGCTTGCTATTTGTTTTTAGCTTGCATTATTTTTTTTATAGTTTATCTATAACATAGCCATTGTTTACAGAAGTAGCCATTATGTTTATAGATATGCACTTTAGTGTTGGGAAATTTATGAATGAGTTTCACTAAACCACCCTACACCTCAGAAACCCTGGCAGGGCCGGGTACCCGGCTAGTGAATAATAATAACGAACATGGAATAAGCGTATCGCGATTGCGGTAGTATATATTTTTATTTCATAGAAAAAAACAGTTGTAATGGATGTGAGAAAATTATGCACTTATTAAGCCTTCGTACTTTCATATGAAAATATGATGCAGTTGCATTAAAAATAGTCAGTAGAGTACACTTTACCATTGTCTAGGAGAACCATTATCAGTGGAGTAGACTTTACCATTGTCTAGGAGAACCATTGTCAGTAGAGTAGACTTTACCATTGTCTAGGAGAACCATTGTCAGTAGAGTAGACTTTACCATTGTCTGGGAGAGCCATTGTCAGTAGAGTAGACTTTACCATTGTCTAGGAGAACCATTGTCAGTAGAGTAGACTTTACCATTGTCTAGGGGAACCATTGTCAGTAGAGTAGACTTTACCATTGTCTAGGAGAACCATTGTCAGTAGAGTAGACTTTACCATTGTCTAGGATAACCATTGTCACTAGAGTAGACTTTACCACTGTCTAGTTTGTAAAGCGTGCAATCCAGGGGATGGATAATGAATATAGGGTAGTCAGAACCTGATGCTGGTAGGCATCTCGATGTGCCTCATAGCGAGGTGCAAAGATTTAGGGGTAGATATCAGGTCAAGTATAAGCTATTAGGGAAAGAAAGCTAATGAGGCTTAACGGGCAATCCCGCTGATCCAATTAGAGCTAAAAACTCGCAATCGGCATGAACATATAACTAACATTATTGTTAATTTTTAGTTAGTATATAATGATAGACGGATGGAAGGCGTGTTTGTGACCTCACGTAATTATTTTGCATTTTTTTTGTTGTATAATTCTACTTCATCTAACTTGAAGGTAGCTGCACTCTCTTATTTTTAATTGTGTATTAGCTCATTGCGAAAACTAAGTATGATTGTTATTATTAAGTAAGTTTATCGGTACGTTCTTCATGTTTTTATTCTTTTTCTATAATGCTTCGTTATACTAATTATAATGCATTATTTTCTATCATGGAGATGAAGGGTAATGGTGTTCACGTAATCTGGTTGAAGTAAGTATCGGCATTTGTGTCATAGATCGTAAGTAGCTGATATCGGGGCTTGTATGCGAATAAATAAAAAGCGAGTGTGCAATATTTGCTCTGTTTTTGGTTTGTCACCTCTAAGTCACCTGTCACGTGGCAATATAGTTGCAGAGTTGCTGCAAGTGTGTTTTCAGTGAGATCTAGTGTGCCGTATGGGTTTTCACTAAGAAGATTTTTTTGTTGTAATGGAATTTTAAATATTGTAGTTATTTTCTTCTTCAAGCTTTAAAGTTGGGTGAACTCTCGAACTTTCAAATAACGAATAGCCCCTACTCCATCGTACATAATAAAGTCTAATAAAGACATCCCGAAACCTTACTTAATTTCGAACTTACTTAATAAGCTTAGCTCAACATTATTTTTTTAGCCTAGAAAATAGCTGTAAGCATTTTAAAACGCATTATTCACACATAAATTAATTACTAATATAATGGCATGCAAAATAAGTGTTCTATTTCTTAGAAAATGCGTTCCAATTATACTTTGGTTTTTGTCTTGCAGTAGTGATTTATTAAAATTTTAATTTTGAGCTCATCTCTCATAAACCATACCTAAAAAAGAAACTGCTTGAAAGAGGAAAAAACATCGTGCGAAACAATGTATCTCTGCCTTCAAGCATTTTTTGCATGCAAGATCTTGTGTCATTTTTTGCCTGACAAAATTATGCAAACAAGATAGAAAAAGTAGTTAAACGAACTAAGTTTTTCTTCTGCTATGTCAGCAAAATGACATTTTTTTTCATAATTTAATTAATTTTTTTCGAGTTTAAGCTACCGAAACGAATTAACCACGAAAAGTAATTAATTTAACTTGTATAAATATGTTAATAATATGCTTGTGGGAAAAATGCTGTTTATTTATTTTAAATTAAGATAAAAAAAATGCTCTGTAGCATTGAAATCTCGCTCTTTAGTTAACCCCCCCCCCCCTCCCTCACGCATGGCTACAACGCATCCACGTAATATGATAACCCGCTCTCGGGTAAGCTATAGTTCTGTTTTAGTGTTAGTTTAAAAAAATACAATAAAGGGCCATTCCACAGAACACTGTCACGACAATTCTAGTTTGTTTCAAATTTTCAATTTAAAAATTTAACAAAATTTTTACAAACTTTGTGTTTTAGAAAAATACATGTATGTATGATTTCTTTAAGGCGGGGGATGTGCCTATTTTAACTATGGAGAAAAACTAAAAGATTCAACATGGATCGAAATACATTCATTGAGACGAGACACTAATCACACTGGCAGTGACAATGTATTAACTGTTGTTTTTACAGTATAATTCTGCCAGCCGTGGTACCAATTTAAAACTGTAAAATGCACAGTAATAAACTGTAAAGCCAGCAATTTTACAGTAATAAACTGTGAAGTCAGCAATTTTACAGTATCTTACTGTAAAGTAAGCAATTTTACAGTTTACTGCCGTAAACTTTCACTGTATTATACTGTAAAAACAGCAGTTTAATACTGGCAGCAGATGTTCCAGTTTAAGCTGTAAAATACACGATAATAAACTGTACAATTAGCAATTTTAGTTTCTTACAGTAAACTTGGCAGTTTTACAATTTAGTACTATAAAGTTAGCAATTTTTACAGTTTATTACTATGAAATTCCCTTTATTATACTGTAAAACCAACGTTCATTTTTTGTATGAAGAACCAAAGTAGTGTAAGCTCTTCGATTATTTATAGTTCGATTGAGGATTATAAATTCAACCATTGAAGACACATATAAAGTACTTCTAGTCAATTACAGATGCTATAAGTAAAATTATAAGCAACAGAAATGGATTAACTTTTGGGAAAATGTTGAGCCTGTGAGAGGACTTCATAAAGCTTTGACAGATAGCAATGCGATATTTTCTTCAGTTTTCTTTAACCAGTAGTAGTGCGATTATTGTTATTTCAATAAAAATGAAAGGTATAGCTGTCACGTATTCCACAATATATGTTTTTTTGTGGAATGGCACACTAACTTTAAAAAGTGAGAAAAAATTAAACATGTAAAAAGAAGTGATATCCAATATTATTTCGTTTCTCCATTTCTAAGAACGTGTACGTGTTGGAAGGCTCCTTGCATGCAAACGATTCAACTGAAGAATAATAAAAAAAAGGAATTATGTGCCTCACGTTTTGCAATGAATAAACATTTTCAAAGATTTTTTTTCCCTTCTAACGCTTTTTGAATCCATTTCACGCAAGAAGCACTAAAGTCACTGTGGTACTTAAAAATCACATAAAAAACGAAGAAATGTTTTACATTCTATAAGCATCCGTGAAGAGGTTTCCAACGAATAAGAAAAAATAAAAGAAATAAAAAGCACTTGAAGAAACTATTGATACGTTATTTGGAATTTTTGTTCTTAAAGTTTTGGTTTCACATTCGATGTAGCATTTTTACAAGCAAATGCCTTTCTTTCTGGAACCAGTTCATGTTTTTTTCTTTTGTTTTTAATATATATACATACATTTTTAGATCATGTGTAGTGAATACATTTGCTTTTAAGTTTAGGGATTGCATGACAAAAACATTTTTCTAAAAAGTATTTAATATTTTTACCTAAAAGTTGAAGTTCAAATGTTAAAATGGTACAGAAAGGCGAAAAAAAGAAGGAAAGAAAAAATCGAATATTTGTCTCTCTTTTTTATTCAAAATTGAAAACGAGCCAAATACAGACAATCACTGATATGCGCGTGTATGACGTTAGAGCTTCCATTTTAAAACTTGGATAATGCCCTACTTATATAAAACAAAATCATTTTATAGTTGCTATTTTATTTGGCGTTAAAAAAATCACAACTAGTTTAATAGTGCAATGGGCGTGTTTTCCATTTTTTAAAAACAGGTTTTTGGGAAAGAGTATGGTCGAAAACAGGGGAGGAATTATTTTTATTTTCACTTTGTACCTCATTTTTCTTCTTTAAAAAGATCTTATAAGAAGCTTAGACGTTGTTTCATTTTTGCTGCTAATTTGAAAGTAAAAAAGTCGGTCATAGCAAAGCTACTATATAGACGAGTCAGCATTTTTTTTGGATTGGATATATCTTTGTTGCAGAGCTAAGGTTATCAGCGGTCCAAAATGGCTGTTGCGTTGGTAAATTTAGCATTTTATTTAAGTATTCATTTATTGTTTTGATTAATTAATACGATTTCATTCTTACAATTATAGGCTGTATGAATTAAAAAAAAAAAAAGAAACTCAGAAGCTTCAATTATTTTACTCATTGTTTAATTATAACTTATTGCAGTAAGGTAATTAAAGGTGCTAACTGGATAAAGAAAATAATATTGTACAATAAAACATTTAGGATTAATAATGACGGATAAAATGTATATTTTTAGTCCAATTTATTTTATTTTTATTTTTATTAATTTCTAAAGCAAGCAACCACAACTCAGCAAGAAAAGTGATACTCACACATACTAACTAATTCTACTTCAATCGTAACTATTATTCTCAAATTTCAACAACTTGGAGGGGAATAACTGCTGTACAATCTATTTATGCTGTTTTGGAAGAAAAAAATTGCAATTAAAGCTGCGTTGGAATTTAAGTTGAGTCGACTAATGCTATAATTCCTGAAAATTTTCCATTCCTTTCTACTGTAGTTCAAAATAAGATTTGACTTAGAACCTTTTTTCCTGATATGACGCATGTTTCGAAAACTAAAGCACTAAAATATCTATTTTTAGGTGTGGTTTTGCTGCATTATGTTTGAATTCCAGTTCAGAGCTACCGTTATACGCCTTATAATATCTTCTCCTTCTGTAATGTACTTTTATATCTTTTGCATCCCCTCTCATCAGACTTCGGCGTATTTTTGATACAGTTCCTCAGTGTTTGACAAGCAGAAAATAAAATTTAAGTATAAAATGCAGAAATACATGGCCGTAAAATGAGTGCTAAATTTGAGTGAATGTGAGAGTGCAAATGGACGAATATTTAGTTGGGGTTCAATTTTCACTACGTCAATTCAAAATATTTTCTCTTTTTTTTCACATTTGATATTGTTAAGAATTCACCCTTTAGGGGCGGGGGGCGTTGGCGAGGCTTTGAAAGACGTACTAGTTATAATATCCATCCTACATTATCTTTAGCAATAATATTAAAAATTTAATTATTAAGATATTACCAAAATGTAGTTCAGAATCAGTTCTTACCTAAGAATAGCGTAGTATAAGTAGTGAAAAGTTGGGATAAATATCCCGTTGATAACCTTATGGATATTTAATAAAAAATGACCTCATTTTTCAAAAAAGATCTCATTTTTTTTATAACTTTTACTAATTTTTTGTGAGAACAGGACACGATTCATTTGTGTCATTTATATGTTTCAATTTATTTACTCGAAAAAAATCGTTATTAATTTGGTACTCTCGTTCATTTTTACTGTTTCTTTATACGTTTAAAAAATAACAGAACCAGTTGATTTCAATGAGTGTTCAATATATATTTTTAAGCAGAATTCTTTCGCAATAACATAACAAGTTTAGGATATTATAAAAAGCAATCCCAGATTTTTTTATTTCTTATTTTTTCTTGTTTTTACAGCTCTTCTTAAAGTTACATTAACATCGACCACGCCATTTAAAAGCAGTAGTGCTTCTAATATTTTTATATTTTCAGTTTTAATATATTAAAAAGAGAAATGAAATAAGTAAATAAACTAATATATATATATATATATATATTAAAATAAATAGTTTAAAGTACAAATGAAAAAAAACACTTTATTGTAATTTATCTAACCTTTCTTTTTTTTATTTCAAAAATTTGTTTGCAGCATGTATGATTAAAAAGAAATTTATCTTTAACGCCTGGAGACGACTGAAGTCATACATACCTAGAATCTTGAATTAATTGCAAGGTTAGACTAACTCTTGAATTCACAATATTACAAGGCGTATCGTATTATCTGTGTTCAAAGAGACTTCTGAATCCCCTGAGGAACGCAAAATGAATGCCAGTAAGGATATCACGGAAGTACCAGTTTTGCGCATAACATATTTGACACTTCCTGCATAATGATGGTCATCAGATATTTATATCTTCCCCAGTAATATATTAAAGTATTTGTTATTGGAAGGAATAGCTATGCTTAGGATTCAAGTTGTTTGGTTCAAGATAAACTGGACAGCTAAAGGAAGAAAGATATTGCATAACTGAGTGAAATGACACGGAACTTAGACTGTTCTGCGGGTATTTTTAAAAAAGTTTTTTTTTTGAGAAAAAATACATAAAGCTACTTGACAGAAAATTGTACAAATGTGTGCTTTTGCAATTAAAATTTACCCCCCCCCCATGTTCTGGAATAAAACTCGATTAGTAAACAAAAAATTATAAGTAAATACCGTGCAACCTCGTTAGTGCGAACACATTCAAAACGAATTGCTATCAAGAACTACATTTTTGATCCCAACCGAATGATGCTGGAAAAGATGAACTACGTTTAAGACGAAGTGATTTCAACGACTCCTTGGAGTTTGTTTTAACGAGGTTTTACTGTAGTTGAGAAGGAAATGAAGGAATATCATTTTCAAATATTCAATAAACAGAGCTGGAGACGTAAACTGATACGCATGAATTCTTTATGTCTGTTTAGGCATGTTGAATGCTAGTTCTTTACTTAAAGGAGAACGTCCGACAAATAAAGTACCTGCTTTTGATATGTAGTTTTATTTATTTCAACCAAAACAACAGTCAGAAATACATTTCATAAAATCTAAGGAATAATTAATGCTGATAAAAGTTAATGTTTATTTAAACGAATTACTCTCAACCCATCAATGCCTAGCTTCCCTTTTTAGGGACGGTTCAAAAAGTGTCTGAATTTTCCAAAAATGAGCATTTCAAAAAAAAAAAAGTAATGGCGTTAAATTTTTTCTTTGGTATTATTTCAATTCATTATTAACAGATTGCAGCACATAACCGTTGAAATCTTTAGATCCAACGGTTCAAATATGTTCTCCAAATATCTTTGGATAACAAAATGTCATTAATGGGCTAAATCAATAGTTAAAAAAAGTAGAGAGATTCTTTACTAAGACTTTTAAGACATAAGACTTTGATAAGTTTCATTTTAGTAATACCTTTGGATGTTTATGTTCATATTTTTTTTTAAGCCTAAGTCTTATTAGTTTTTTAGACCGTTTCGTAAATTTCAGGATATGAAGCTGTCAACATTTAAACACTTTCAGAAAGTAAACACAAAGACAGTAAACAATGAAAACTATAATGTGCTGCGAGCTTTAAACTTTTTTCCCCATGGAAAAGTAACGGAAGTGAAAAAGTAACAATAAAAGTAAATTTTGCTCTTATATTGGCAAAAGTAAGAAAATAAAGAAAAAAATTTGACTTTTAAAAATGAAGCCTTAGTTTTTATTTTAAAGACACCTACCTGATCTGCAGAAAGAAATGCTGTAAGAAGAAAAGTGTAAAAAATGATGAATGCAAGTAGCTTTCAAAATTGGGCAGGAAAATTATTAAATTCGAGAAATGTATGATAACTTATGATACTCGGCAAGTTTCTCTTTAACTTGACTCTTAGAATATACATATGCAGCTAAAAATACGTCTTGTCATCATGTAAGTAATATTATGTATAAGAGCTAAGCAAAGGTTGGGCAGCGTTGAAACCTCAACATTATTTTGGAATAACCCTTTTTTTTTTCTTGGTGAAAAATGATGGTTTACTGCATTCTTATTTTTTAACAACATAGCAAAAAGAAAAGTGTTGTGCCTTTGCTAAGATAACTTTTAATAGAAAGAGAACTGTTTTTGTTATCTAACGCATTTTCAACCATCCAAGTCAGAAACAAATCGGAAAGAAATCAGTTTCCGCAATGTATACGTGGAAACTGCTCAAAGAATCGCCTTTGTGAGTTCCAAAACATGCTTCAAACTTTTTCTTCTCTTTCACCTTTTCCTTTCTTTAGAGAAATGAAACCCCATTACACTTGTAAATTCACAACTGTTTCTTTTGGACCCAGTAGGATTTGGTGAAAAGTTTTCCGAGATTTAAATGTCGCTTTCGCATTTTTAGGAATGGTCGCAGAAATGGCAAGGAAAGAATGTTTTTGTTATGGTACTAGTCTTGTTTTTTTTTTTTTTTTTTTTTAACTTTAATTGAAGTGAATCGTTGGTTTTAGAAACTCACCCGTCAAGTGCCATTTTTAAAATATTTGGAAGTTTAAAAATCTTTCTAATGAAAGGTTTTGGCTTGAACAAAAAAAAGATTTTTTCTTTCTTGAATTGACCTTAAGCTCTTTTTGGTTTTACAATGCAACAAGAACCTTTTTAATTCTTTTTCCAAACCAAAACCTTTACTTAGGAGGTTCTTTTTTTAGTTTTCCGAAAATTTTAAAAAGTGCACCTGACGGGTTTTTAAAATAAACGATTCAGTTATGAAGCAGTTTCTAGAATGTATATTTTATTTAAAAATATGTTTATCACTTTTTTCTTTGATACCTGACCATTGTTTTGTGCTGAAATTTTTAAACAATATACTTTTTGAGGGGAAAGAGGACTTTTTTTTCTTGGTGAATATCTTTACTTGAAAAAAGTTTTGAACATAATTGATTTTCAAAGATTACATCTTTATTTATCAGAAATCAGACCAGAAAAATAAAGAACAAAATAAAATTACCCAAAAAAATAATAAAAATAAACATATTTCGTTTCAAGTAAATATTTTCACCTGGTCAGATAAACTTTTTAACAAAATTAAAATAATGTAATTGACGTATTAATTTACCATAAATAAACATGGTTTGCTTTATGTAAAAAAAGAAAAATATATTTCTCTAGTTATAAATTGTGAAGGCATTTGATTATAAATTCCTATAGTATATCTATAGCACGGTTATAACATGCAGAAACATCATGAGCCCTGGCGTGAGTGCAATAACCTATTGGTAAATAGCAATTCCTTGAGTTTTGTTAGTCCTGTGCTGGTAGTATAAGTTGAATTTGTTGTATATCTCGGTCATTATTTTTAGCCTACTTTCCCGTTAAAAATAAAAGAAAGACGAAAAAAGTATTAAAATTGGCTTAATGCATCTAAAAAATATCGCCAAGTCCAAAAAATATCGCCAAGTTAAAAAAATATCGCCAAGTCCAAAAAATATCGCCAAGTTAAAAAAATAAAAAGGTAAAATGAATATCGAAAAATTAAAAATTTGAAAGTAGGGTATTGAGATGGGGAATTTGTGTGTCGGTCTGTCGGTCGGTCTGTCGGTCTGTCGGTCTGTCGGTCGGTCTGTCTGTCCCCCCCTAATAACTTTTGAATGAATATTCCGATTTGGACAAACTTTTTTTTGTTGGAAAGATCTCGGCGAGTACAGCTCATTCCCATATTTGATTTTTCGATTTGAACAATTTTTGGTTCAACTTTGAGCCGTTCAAACAACCTGTCCCGCGATGCTAACTTTTTAGTTAACAGTCCGATTTGAACAAACTTTTTTTTGTTCGAAAGATCTTTTCAAGGATACTTCATTCCTGTATCTACATTTTCGATTTGAACAATTTTTCGTTCAACATTGAACCGTTCAAGCAACCTTTCCCCCCTAATAACTTTTGAATGAACATTCCGATTTGAACAAACTTTTTTTTGTTGGATAGATCTCGGCGATTACAACTCATTCCCATATTTGATTTTTCGATTTGAACAATTTTGGTTCAACATTGAACCGTTCAAGCAACCTTTCCCCCCCTAATAACTTTTGAATGAACATTCCGATTTGAACAAACTTTTTTTTGTTGGAAAGATTTCGGCGAGTACAGCTCATTCCCATATTTGATTTTTCGATTTGAACAATTTTCGGTTCAATTTTGAACCGTTCAAACAACCTGTCCCGCGATGCTAACTTTTGAGTGAACAGTCCGATTTCAACAAACTTTTTTTTGCTCGAAAGATCTTATCAAGGATACTTCATTCCCGTATTTACATTTCCGATTTGAACAATTTTTCGTTCAACATTGAACCGCTCAAGCGAGCTGTCACCCCTAATAATTTTTGAGTGAACAGTCCAATTTAAATAAACTTTTTTTTGTTCGAAGGATCTCAGCAAGGATACTTCATTACAGTATTTAAATTTTCAATTTGAACATTTTTTCGTTCAACATTGAACCGTTCAAGCAACCTTTCCCCACCTAATAACTTCTGAGTGAACCATCCGAATGGAATAAACTTTTTTTTGTTTGAAAGATCTCGGAGAGGTTCATTCCCTTATTTCGCTTTTTGGTTTGAACCATTTTTCGTTCAATATTGAACCGTTTAGAAAAAAATTTAACATTAGCGCCTACGGGGAATTTAAGTTGAATGTTGATCCTGGAACTTAAAGTCGGATTTCCTTCAAACTAACTTTGTAAAAAAATGGTTTTGATAAATAATGTTTGTAAAGTACTTTTCTAAATAATCTTCTGTGAGGACTCTGATTCCGACTCCGACTCCACAAACATGGCGGAAATGCAGGCTCAGAAAAAAATGACTGACTGTGCAGACGATTATTTGTTTATTTATTCATTTGTGTTATTTATTTATTACTATTATTTTTTTTTTGGCAGACGATTTTTTTTGTAACAAAAGTGTTTCATTCACGAGAGCATTTTATTCTTTATTTATATTTAACAACTGGCAACGGTTTAAAAGTGAAAATCGAGACATTTTATCGACGGACGAGTTTTTTTTCCTTTCTTTGATAAAATGTGTTTTGATGTACTTTGTACTTTTAATTTTTTTTTTTTTGAAAACGATTGAGGAATTTTTCTACGGAAGAACTGTAACAGTTACATTCTTTAAAAGGTGCGACAAAACTTCATTTATTCATTTATTTACTTTTTATGTCTCTATTTCATCTGATGAAAGGGGTATATTTTGCTTTTAGAAATCAGCTTTAAGTGCTTAAAAGGTATGTTTGACATAATGTTTAGTCTCAGATGATCAGGAGAATAATGATCAGATGCTAGAATGCCGATGTCGATGTACGGGAAAGTAGGCTCGTTTAGTTCTTGACAGAACTTCTTGTTAGAAACTCATATCTGACTTTCGTTTCTCATAAAAATCCCTAGTAAAAAAACGTTAAGGTAAAATTAGGTTTTGTAGTCTGCTTTAGTTTATGCTTTTTTCTAAGTTTTTTTTTTCTTTTTTGACTTGAGGGGTATAAAAGTGAAAGAAGCAAGAAACATGGGTGCTTGACTCAAATTAAATCAAGATGTTTTTTCTGCTTTGACATGCATGGGAAAGGGACTTCAGAAAAAAACTTTAATAAGGTGATAAGGGCTTGCTTTTGAAAATGAAAGTTCCAATTTTTTCCCTGTCAGATATGCAAATTTTGCTACATGAAACTTATTTCGGAAATTACTTTTTGAAAATGCTTGTAAAGCAGGATTCACCTGCCTCAAGCGTAATTATGATTAAAATATCAAAAGTAGGCTAGAAGACGAATTATACTGCGTTAATTTCTTCACCATACAATTGCCCATTCCTAACCACTATTTTAAATCTTTGAAATCAAAAAGCCTTTAAAACTTTTTAAAAAATAAAAGTACGTTAAAAGCATTCAAATATGACAAATAACATTTCGTTGAACACAAGTTTGTTGTTTTTGGTTTTTTTCTGTGCTCAAATATTTGGGGGGAATTTTTAAATAACAGCTAATGTCACTCAATCATGTTTGTGACACTAACCTTTTAAAAGTATTTATCCACTTAGACTGTGAAATACGCAATCTATGTATGTTTATGGCCTAGTTCAAAAGCTACAAATGAGCCTGTAGTTCATTACTAGCTCAGCTAGTCCTATAGTGCCTTATACAGTTTTATGCTATCTAATCAACAAATAAACTAATTTTACTCCGTCAACGAGCGAAAACAAAGGTTTTTAATTCTGTAACTAAGTTATAAGCATATTAACTACTTTTGTATCCTACTTTAAAAAAGGAACAATTAAGTTAAAGTTTAAAAAAAAATTGCTTTTGTAGTTCAAACAGCCTCGTGTCTTTTGGTTGCTCTCATAAATGAGTGAAATGCTTTAGTGTGCTTTTGAAGTTACTTTTCGTAATTGTAATAATAATTTTATCAATTTGATTCTGTGCATTTTGGGCTTTTACTTGTTGATAATGTTATTGCTTTGTCTGTCGATTGTTTCATGATATCAATTTAATGATATAGTTACCAAGCAATTTGTTTATAATCTATTTTGAACTTAAGAGTACAAAAAGGTTAGCATTATTCCCCCAAAAATCGTAACATCACTTCAACAAGTGCATATTAGGTGATGAAAAAATTATCTGACTAATTTGTGAAAATAAACAATTTTTGCTACTTTTGCGCCTTGAACACTTTCTGATAAACAATTAAGTACGGTCCAATTGTAAGAAGGAGCTTTTAATATAAGAAATATGAATTGAGAAACATTAACGTCAAAAAAAGAAATAAAAAAGAGTCGCTAAAATTTTGATTAAAGATTTAAAAAATGGTTCACTGCTGGCTATCAAAATTGTAACAGCAATAATCAAAAGAGGGGCAGACGGAGTATAGTAAGAATTGTACTTAATATCAATGATAAATTATTAGAACTATAATCTTCGAAGTGGTGAAGACAAGAAAATCAGTGACAGTGAACTCTCACTTGTACACCGCCTCATTTATGCGTCTTTTTCACTTATACGACGGTTTTGAATGGTCCCAGCACATTCCATAGCATAATGTTGATAATATTATTCGTTTATGCGTCGCTCCAAAGATAAATATTTCACTTATGCGCCGAATTTTTTCGTAAAATGTAATTTATTTTCTTTAAAAAATAAGCATGTTTCTTCGCTTTCGTCTTTAATCTTTCGCCTTTATTGCTCACAGAAGCCCTTTTTTCCTTTGAACTAGAGTTCGGAGAGGAGCAATTATCTATTATGTATCGATTTAAAGAGAACAATTTGTGATTAGGTACGCTACAGTTTTTGTTTTCTCTTTATCATTGTAGTTACTTTTTATTGAAACATTCTTATTCATGCTCTCATTACAACTTAAGTTGCGTTTTAGACCTTTAAATAGACTTGTTCGCTTATGCGTCTTTCTCAGTTACACGCCTTTTTCTGTTGGTCCCTTGGGCCGGCGCATAAGTGAGAGTTTACTGTATTATTTTTGCCTCAATGTCTGTCAGTAAGCAACACGCCGTGGCATTGAATCAGGGGAAACTAAGTCACAAGAAATGTGTATTTCCTGCAATGCTGTAGCCACGTGTAATGATGTTGAAGAGATTAATTTGCCTCCTGTTGTAAACTTGACTTCAAAGGAACTTGTCTCTTCGAATATTGTGATCAGTTTCTTCAGAATCTTGGTAGATAACGGACCACAAACTTCTTTCATGCTCTTTAATGACCAGATTTTTTTTAAGGTGTTAAAGCGCAGTCGCTGTTCTCGTAAACGACTTTCACCAGAAGACCACGAAACTTCATTTAAAGAAACAAACATTTTAGAACAGTTTCTTTTTGCGTTTCCAGTAACAATTTCTTTTTGTCAAGTTTATTTACCTTTTTCTTTCCAAAATTTTGAGAAACATTGCATGTTACTATAAAATTCGGTGATTTGCTACACAGCTGATAACTTATTTCAGCTCAAAATTGATGAAACCAAAAACGCTAACTGTGACAAAAACTTGCTCGAGCTATAAGGTAATCTTTTTACAATTACTAATACTTATTTACTTGAAGAAATAAGATAATTGTTTATTTTATAGATAAACTGCAAAACATTATACGCTGTATGATTAAGCAAGTAACTAACATTGAAAATTGAATTCTAAAAAAATAATGAAAGAGTACTTTTGAAAAAATAATATTCACGTAGATCATCTCTCTAGTATATTTGAAACAGTTTCAATCATTTTTCATTCATTTTAAAAGTCGTTTGATGATGCTTTTACTGCTCAAGATATTTAATTAAATGAGATCCAATTTTCCCTCAGAAATTAAATTGCTTTAATATTTCTTCCTTATCGCTTTTTAAATGGAAAGTTTTCGGTCGTTATCGGCAGAAATGCTGCGAATGCCATTTCCAATATTTTTTATTGCAAAAACTTGAAAAAAAAAAAAAAAAAAAAAACTGTCCATAAATTCTTTAACGGCTGGAAAAGTACATTCAAAAAAACATAATTGCACACATGAGTTTTTATTAATATTTACGATCTAAATGAAACGGTAAGTTTTTCTTTTTCTAACCATCGCAATAAAAGCTGCACGTATGAAATACCACCTTTATTGCGCTTGGCAGATTCCGATATTATTGACTTAAATGAAAGAAATGAAAGAAAACTACTTTTTTTTTTCATCTCCCCTTATGAGGTATTTTTTTGAGTTTACTTTCATTTCAGATGCAGTCGGTAATTTCATAAAGAGTGAGAAGTGTGTCACCGCGAGATGTCACTGTTGACTTCTGTCGCGTTTCCATAGCTACGCTCAATGACTCTTTTGCCTGAAGGGTTGCAGGTCTAGAGAAAAGTCTGTCGCCAAATCCCTTAAATTGGTTTGGCGTTAGAGTGAAACACAGGCCCATTTCAGGAGTAAAGGAAGGATTATGAATTTATCTTATTAATACTTGCTTTTGGTTATTTCACACCTCTATGTCAATAAGTCGGCTCTCTACATCTTTTTCACGAGGGAAAAATGCATCTGCTTTATGGTGCTTCACTGCTTATAGCTGTTGCAAAAAGGTCTAAACGTGGTTTTAGCAGAATAAAACAGTTTTATTTTTGCCTTCGTTTCATATTTGTTCGCTTACGACAAACAGGCACTCTGTTCAGTAGTCTTCAATTGTTATTAGTTATTGTTATTTCTCACTTACACCACACAGAATACTGTTCAGAAATATGCAAAAAGACACATGTTTTGTTTCTATTAGTTTAAACAGTTTTTACCACTTCAAACTTTTCCTTAACCCTATTATACATAGTTTTAGTACTAGATCGTAAAAGTTTGCCCATATAAACAGTAACCTTTGCACAAATTAAATGAAAAATACCGGAATCGGGGAAAAAAGACAACTAACTATACAACAGTTTTAAATTAAATTACAAGTACAACAGCATTGCATACCTTTTACGTAATCCCTAGCAAAACTTATACCCTTTTGCCAGACATCGGTACTCCATTGGGGACCACTGCCAAGGTTGGTAATTGTTGATGTCAGCGACATAGCTCCCTAATGTGCAAGGCACGTGATGACTGAGACTAACCTGCAAGGATTATTCCTGGTAATTCCATAGCCGGTCTATTTAAAGGATTACTCTAAGGATTTCAATTTGATCTTGATGAATAGAAGAACTACCTGCGCGTTTTAAATGAGCAGTCTCATTGCGACTCCAACGAAACGTTTGAACCAATCGTGCAAACATCCTATGCAGTAACGTATTTTTGCTACAGGATTCCGGTAATCCTAGATATTGTTCTGCTGAATTTTTACCACAGGGAACTAACTATAATTTTAAGGCATGATTACTGATCACTTGCAAAAAGATAGTTTGGACTATAAAAACGCGGTTCTTCACTTTGACGACGTACAACAACTACTACACTACAACTATCCTTCAAAATATATATTAACTTTTTTTTTTTTGCATTCCACGCTTTGTTAATACTTCCACCTCATATCTCTTGTGTCGTATTTGCCCATGCCCGCTCTTTTATAAGGTTCAGGATGGTGTTGCCACTATTTTTGCTGATTTTTCCACACAAATTACTGTCAGAAATTAGACACATCAACTACTCATTGTTTTCCAGGGACGTTTCGGAATTGTTTTGCAGTGCAAGCAGTAAATACTTCATAACTGTAGAGGTTGCAACTAAACGATATTTTTTAAAAAAATACATTTCAAACTAATGTGACCTGTAACTACTACACTACAACTAACCTTCAAAATATATATTAACTGTTTTTTTTTTTTTTTTTTTGCATTCCACGCTTTGTTAATACTTCCACCTCATCTCTCCCATGTCATATTTGCCTATGCCCGCTCTTTTACAAGGTTTAGGATGGTATCGCCACTATTTTTGCTGATTTTTCCACACAAATTACTGTCAGAAATTAGACACATCAACTACTCATTGTTTTCCAGGGGCGTTTCGGATTTTTTTTGCAGTGCAAGCAGTAAATACTTCATAACTGTAGAGGTTGCAACTCAACTGTATTTTTTTAAAAAATACATTTCAAACTAATGTGACTTGTAACTACTACACTACAACTATCCTTCAAAATATATATTAACATTTTTTTTTTTTTTTTTGCATTCCACGCTTTGTTAATACTTCCACCTCATCTCTCCCATGTCATATTTGCCTATGCCCGCTCTTTTACAAGGTTCAGGATGGTATCGCCACTATTTTTGCTGATTTTTCCACACAAATTACTGTCAGAAATTAGACACATCAACTACTCATTGTTTTCCAGGGACGTTTCGGATTTTTTTTGCAGTGCAAGCAGTAAATACTTCATAACTGTAGAGGTTGCAACTCAACTGTATTTTTTTAAAAAATACATTTCAAACTAATGTGACTTGTAACTACTACACTACAACTATCCTTCAAAATATATATTAACATTTTTTTTTTTTTTTTGCATTCCACGCTTTGTTAATACTTCCACCTCATCTCTCCCATGTCATATTTGCCTATGCCCGCTCTTTTACAAGGTTCAGGATGGTATCGCCACTATTTTTGCTGATTTTTCCACACAAATTACTGTCAGAAATTAGACACATCAACTACTCATTGTTTTCCAGGGAAATTTCGGATTTTTTTTTGCAGTGCAAGCAGTAAATACTTCATAACTGTAGAGGTTGCAACTCAACTGTATTTTTTTAAAAAATACATTTCAAACTAATGTGACTTGTAACTACTACACTACAACTATCCTTCAAAATATATATTAACATTTTTTTTTTTTGCATTCCACGCTTTGTTAATACTTCCACCTCATCTCTCCCATGTCATATTTGCCTATGCCCGCTCTTTTACAAGGTTCAGGATGGTATCGCCACTATTTTTGCTGATTTTTCCACACAAATTACTGTCAGAAATTAGACACATCAACTACTCATTGTTTTCCAGGGACGTTTCAGATTTTTTTTTTGCAGTGCAAGCAGTAAATACTTCATAACTGTAGAGGTTGCAACTCAACTGTATTTTTTTAAAAAATACATTTCAAACTAATGTGACTTGTAACTACTACACTACAACTATCCTTCAAAATATATATTAACATTTTTTTTTTTTGCATTCCACGCTTTGTTAATACTTCCACCTCATCTCTCCCATGTCATATTTGCCCATGCCCGCTCTTTTATAAGGTGCAGGATGGTATTGCCACTATTTTTGCTGATTTGTCCACACAAGTTACTTCCAGAAATTAGACACATCAGCTACTTATTGTTTTCGGAATTGTTTTACAGTGCAAGCAATAAATACTTTATAACTGTAGAGGTTGCAACTAAACGGTATTTTTTTTAAAAATACATTTCAAACTAATGTGACCTGCAACTAAGCAGCTTTAGATACTAGAAGAATATTTTCCTTCTTGAAACTTACCATTCTTGCTGAGCTGTTGTTGAGCTTTTCTAACATTTTGTGCAAATTTTCTAGCGTCAACATCCCTGATATTACTGTGAAACGAGAAACCTCTAAATGACGTGATTGTCAAGATGAGACTAGAAGAACGCAGAAATTTAATTCAGCTGAATATGTCCTTCTTTTTACTCATTAGTTTTAATTAAAAAAAACAATAGTGGAAATCTTCAAACGCGATTAGGAAAAATATTTACTAAACTTAATGAAAGGTATGGAAAACTAAAACATTCAATACCCATCAGTTTTGTTTCGCAGTAGTAACAACACTGACAAATATGATAACGGCATAAAAAATGATGCCATGTGTAAAATGAGAAAAAGATGAGTATCATGATTATATTTCTGCTAAGGAATGTGATATAGATATAACTATAATTCAAGAAATATTAAGAGGAATTTTAATATTTGATGACATTTACGTGAAGCTTTTAAAAAATATATACGCTTGAGTTTGATGTAAATTAATTTAAATCTCAACACCTGACAAGTAGAAGTTAAGTAATGCACAAAATTAATTATTTTTGTGTCAGGAATAATGAGCGAAGTCCCATTACAAAATTTAAATTAAGGCTTTTTTATCTCTTAACTTCAAGCTTAGGATATTCGGAAATTTTAGAAAATCATTTTTTCTCTAACAAGTGTCATCTTGTTGCCAAGCAAAATGAATAATATTAATAAAAAAACACTTATGGAGTTTTCAAACTTTAAAGCAGATTAAACTGGATTATAGTCTCTTTTTTCTGAAGCAAGATTTAGTCCTTATAATAAGAGAAAAATAAAGCAAAACGAGAAATACTTCCTCGAATAAAAAAATAATTTTACCATTTATAGTTGTTTTGATTTTGTGTATGTACGGGTAAATGTTCTTGATAATTTAAAGTAAAGTAGAGCATAATTTGCAGCCTATATCCGCAAAAACGATGGATCAAGTCTCCTCGGTAGAGCATAAGGTATAGCGCAATCATATATTACTGCGAATCACTTTTAAAGGTTCCCAAAGTCCAGACCGCTACGATTGTCCTCCTGAAAATTTCTAATTTTTTGGACTTTCCTATTCCCTCCCGGGGGAGAGGCCAAAGAGAGAAAAATATTAATTATTTAATTATTAAGTATTATTAAGTATTTTCAAGAAAAATACTGAAGTCCCGTTTGATGAATAACGTTTTTAAAAAGCTATTACAAATGAAAATTCAACTTATCATCTTTAGGTGACAAAAAATCATTGGAATTAGTAAAAATTTAGGAGAATCACACATTGCTGAGAGGGAGAAAATTGCTTTTCGAGTACATGAAGAAGAATGACATTTTAGAAAATTCAAAAGTTTGTAGGCGTGCATGATAAATTTAAAGATTAATACCTATTTTAAAACAAAATATCTCCGCAAATTGTTTTTCAAATGCCTAATATATTACTCATGTATTCAATAATATAACACGTCCCCAATATTTCATGAATATCACTCAGAAGAGGGTACAAAACATAATTTTTTATGTAAACGGAAAACGAAATAGATGATAAAATGTTATTGCAAAGAAAAAAAGCGTAGTCTTTTATTCTTTTTGAATCTGTATCATCTATTAGGATGAATCTAAATGGTCTTGTAATTCATGTAGTAGTTCATTTGAAACCGTGTAAGACCATTGAAAGAACGTGACTTGGAGTACAAAGTGCAAAAGGAAATATGTGAAAAACGTAACTGTATAATGAGTGTATGAACGTTTTCTATAGCTTTCTTACTTGCTAGCAGTTAAAGTGATATGAGCTAAAATATCTGTATCTATGTTCAGTAAAAGTATGATTATTCAAAAGAAAAAAAAAAGGTAAGCCAGGCAGTGTGAAAAAAAAAATGTACGAAGAAGTTTAACCCAATTATGCCCAGTAGCCTTAAAAACGGGACGCTTGTTAGTTACTGCATATAAAAACCTGTAATGGGTATATAATTATACTAAAGCTGTTTTTCATAAGTTAAATAGTCCTTCTTCTTAAAAAAAACAGTTAGAGCCACTAGTTGGACATCAAAGTTTAATTATTGACAGCTAATTTCCAGACAAATTAGTCAAGCAACGATTCAGCATGTGTAGCCACAGAAAGTAAGTTTTTTTGCGAGCTTATTTTTCATAAAATTAAACTATTTTAAAATGATTGCTTAAAATTGATCACAGATGCCTTCTGTAATGTTACTTTGCAAAAGATTCCAAGTAAGGTGGTATTTTGCTCACATATCTGCAAAATATCCCATAAACAGAACGTTAAATAACTTAATGTACATGGCAACGGCAAACTATTTCAAGCCTAAAATGTATGTAAATCATTCCAAGTAAGAGTTTTAAGCAGATAAATATTGAGAAAAATTGTAAAAAAAAAACTCGGGCATAAATGGGTTAAACAAACGTTGAATACTTATAAAATTTTATCGCAATTTTACGCATCGGAAATTTGAGGCAATTAATGTCTAAGTCCTAATGCTTACTTCAACAATATTTCTGAAGGAGTTGGTTGTAAACTAAAGTGTTATGTTTCTGGTAGCACACTTAAAAATTTATTTAAATTTATAGTGGCTTTGACGGTCTAATTTATTTTTCAGAATGAGCGCATGTTAAAGGGATTTTTAAAATGGTCGTGGAACTTGCAACGACCACGAAAACTTAACCAAATTGTTCTGAAACATATGAAGCATCACTAGGAATATATAGGTAGTTGTAATGGCTTCTTTTCAATATTCATGAAACTAGTGGCCTCTTTTACAATATGCATGAATCTAGTGACCTATTCTACAATTTAGAAGATAGCTGCGGCCTGTTCTGCAATAATGAAATTTAAAAGTTAGGTACGCTCACCTCTTGTCTACTCTGTCATCTTCTTCATTTTTGTTTTCACACTCTGCATGAAAGTAAAAATCATGGAACGCGAAACGATACTTATAGCGCTGAGTGATAACGCTCAGGATGTTGTGGAACTTCTTATCTGAGTCTTCTGTTTCATCTGCTGTTTTTACAGAGAGTGTGAAGACGAATGCTCAGACTTTTTTTCTAGTTAATAATAGAATCAAGTTTTACGTTGAACATTATTGCACTTGTTTCTGAAGTAATACATTTCTAACGTTATTTTTACATAGCATCAGTGATTATTGTATTAATATGTTTTAGAATTATTTTCCGATTATATTTTCTTTTCCGATTTACACTCAATGCATACGCTATTACTACTTGGTTTGAAATATACTCAGGCCATTACACACTACTTATATAAAAACGTTATCTCCCCTTTTATTCAAAAATTTTTAGCGCCAGAGCCAATACAAAATTTTCATCGAAATTCAAAAACTCCATGACTCTGTTAAATAAATAAATTCAACCATCAAGACAATTACATTTTGACGGAATTGTTATAATATGGTGTGTTTTTAGAACTCGGGGGATTTGAATCTGGAACCACGCCATGCGAGTCAGACTTCTCTGACGACTAGACAAGATGGCCGACATGTAACTTGTGATGGAAGTGAGTCAAAACGTCTAACTAAATTAAGCTACGAGTTTCGATTAACACTCAGGTATTTATTACCTATCTCGCTGAGTTACCACTTTGTTATATAACTCAATCACAGTATTTTTAATAACTTTTTTATTGCGCACTTTTTATATTGGTTAGGCTAAAGTGTCCACTCAGCTTAACTACACCGTTAAAAATTTTCCTGAAATTTTACGGTAAAAGTTACTGGCATCCATGTTGCCAGTAACTTTTACCGTAAAATCTTTTTTCTACTGTAAAATTTTACGGTAGGAAAAACGAAAGTTGAAAAGAGCGAGATGCGATCAACATGGATCTAACCCGGGCCTCATTTATACACACCGCTTTGCTATGCACGATACCAGATAAGACACAACAGGTGAGCGGAAATAGCGTGTCGTCTGCATCGCACCTTTAGTCCCGTGGTAATCAATTGTAGCTGCAATCGCAATTTTTTTATCGGTACAATTTACTGTAAAAATTTCCTGCACTGTAAACGCTTAACTTTACAGTAACATTTACCATAAAACTTTCCTGAATTTTAAACAGTGTATTGAATCATGAAAAACAGAACACAAAAGCTATTTTTTTATTCTTTTAACTCCCTATCTCCTCCAGTAATCGCTTCTTGACGAAACGAAGTTTTTTTTTTTCTTCTTTCGAAACCAAAGTTTTGGACCAAAACGGAAGTTCTGGTCGTTATGTATAACGTCACACTTTTAACTGATGAATACTATTAAGATAGAGAAGGAACAATAAGAAACTATATCTAAATATTTTTTCTTGGATTTTCAGGGATTCGTTGGGTAATTCAAGTTTATTTGCTGTAATAGAGTGAGTATGAGGAAATGGAAGGATTTTTAAGGACCCTTTACTGGAATAAAAGTAACTATATTTTTAATAAAATATAAAAAACAGTGTTGCAGTTTGTTCATATAATGCTACTGTATGGATTACGGATAAAACATTTTATAAAATCATTCCAACACAATTAGAGAAAAAAATATTTAAGCATAAAAGTTGTCTTTTTCATTAAATGCCGTTTACTGAAGGTAGAGGCTTGTTGGAAATGCGTTTTTTTTTTTTTTTTTTTTTTAATAAAACCACTTTTTTTTTTGTATTTTTAAATATGCGCGGTTTTTAGTTGATCGATATTTATCTGGGATGTGTATGAACGTATTTTTTCTTTAGGTCGGATATTATCATTAGTTGTAACTAATATAACTGTAACACATATCTCAATGAAATTCTTTTCTTTTTCCGGGAAAGAATTGACTTTCAGTTGTTCTTGTTGCACTAATTATTTCAGTTAAATCCTTTATTCTTTGGGTTGGGACATTTCCCCCCCCCCCTCGTACTTCTTGAACTTAGCAAGAGCTTGATTTGTTTTTACTAGAAAAAAAAACTGAGTTGAAGAAGTTAGCTGGCAATCCAGAGATATGACTTATTAAAACTACCAATTAAAAAATCTGGTATGGACCCCACACTACTTCCTTTTACGTGTAAATTTCTTAGTAGTTGCCTTAAGTGTTAAAAAAAGTGCTTGGAGTGAGCAAGGTAACAATTCAAATATTTACTTCCCTAATCTGCCACGAAACAATGCAAAAAATTATTTTACAATGGTTAATTTTCTAAATATTGCTGATTTTAATATCATTCAGTAAATTTTTCGCAAAATATCGCCAATAGCGCCAAGTTGAACACAAATTCAAAAAATAAATTTTTCGCAAAATTTGTCGCCAACTTGGCGATAAGTAAGCTTAGCGACCAAAAGCTTGGCGACATATCGCCAAGTAGTCGCGCCAATTCATATCACTTGAGTCTGCATTGAAATTAACACTGATTTACCCCAAAAAAGGGGTAAAACACCCCCTTGGGAACATTCGAATGCAACCACAAGGGTAGGTGCACAACTAGACCATCCTCAGAGCCTACATACCAAGCTAGAAGCTTCTACGGCATATGGTTTTTGAGTTATGCGACCCACATACATACATACATCCGCACACACGTACATACAGACGTCACGAGAAAACTCGTCGTAATTAACTCGGGGGTGGTTGAAAAGGATTTTTCGGCGGCTTATATGTTGGTAGGTACATTATGCACGTGCTGACAGGTCGAAATTACTACTAAACATTCATTCAGGGGTGAGCAAAATCAAAATTTAGACTCAAATTTGAGTGATTTTTTTTTCGCGATCACAATACTTCCTTTACTACGTAAAAGGAAGTAAAAAGCGTAAGTTACATGATGAGTAGCACCCACAGTGCATTTTTGTTGTTTGTATTGAAAGAGGAGGGTCTTAGTTTTACATTGAAACCTAAATCAGTTAAATTAGTTGAAAAATAAATACATTGCTCGACATTGAAAATGCAACACCAAGAAGGAGTGGTCAGAAATTCATGCAAATTTTACCGTAGACGCACATCACTGAGTTATGCAAATTATATGAAATGCGCAGCTCTCCGACGCACGTTAAGTAAGATATAAGAGAATGAAGTTGAAAAGTGGGCTATGTTCATGTTGGTTTTTCTGCCAGACTAATTATCGGAGAAATTTGGTTTTTGTCTTGAAGGATACGTGTGATAGGAGGAAATGCCACGCCGTCCTCAACGAAGACACTTCCAGCATATAGACGACTTTACAAGGGGTATGGTGATCGGACTGAGAAGGGGAGGTTGGTCCATACGTCAAATTGCAGCTGATACTCACATGGATGCAAGCACTGTGCATCGGCTGTGTCGGAGATGGTTGGAAAGAGGAAATGTAGCCACATTGAGGGGTGCAGGTGCAGCCAGAGTGACGTCAGACCGCTTAGATCGACGGATTCACCGACAAGCTGTGGCGGACCCGCAAGTCACTTGTACGTCGATTCTGTAGCACGTGCAAGGTACCCTGGATGTTCCTGTGTCGACCAGAACCATTTCCCGTCGACTGGTTGCACGTGGCCTGCAATCACGGCGCCCGCTAAGAAGACTGCCATTGACCTCACAGCACAGACTCCAACGTTTGGAATGGTGCCGGACCAGAGCGACGTGGATGGCAGAATAGCAAACCGTAGTGTTCTCAGATGAATCCCGCTTCTGTTTGTCCAGCGATAGTCATCGCATACGTGTGTGGCGTCGACGTGGAGAAAGATCGAATCCGGCAGTAACTGTGGAACGCCCCACAGCGCCACAACGTGGCATAACGGTTTGGGGCGTATCACCTCTAGTTCGTATTCGGGCACTATGACGGCCCAACGATATATAGATAATGTACTGCGGCCGGTGGCAATCCCCTACCTTCAGGGTCTGCCAAATGCAATTTTTCAACAGGATAACGCCCGGCCTCACAGTGCTCGAATCAGCCAACATGCTCTACGAGGTGTACAGATGCTTTCCTGGCCACCATACTCTCCTGACTTGTCACCAATCGAGCATGTGTGGAACGTGTTTGGACGCCGTTTGCAGAACCTGCCACTGCCTCGTTCAGAGGACGAACTGTGGCAAATGGTTGAAAGGGAATGGAGTGCCATCCCTCAGGACACCATCCGCAGGCTTATTGACTCCATGCCTAGACGTGTTTCTTCGTGCATCGCTGTCCGCGGTGGTCCTACTTCTTACTGAGCCGACGCCGTCCTCGCTCTAAATTTTGCTTATTTATTACTTTCTTCTATCTATATATATAAAGATGACGGTGTTCGTTTGTCTGTATGTTTGTAACCGCTGGCCAGAAGCCCCCGCAGCACCCACAGACCTGAAACTTGGCTCAAAAATTCGAACGTACCCCGCCCTCGTGCACCTCGAAGCCCAAATTTTTAATTTCGAATTAGTTATTTTTAAATTAATTAATTAGTCTCATTTTTGGTGTATCCGCCATAATTGAGGGGGGAAAACCTCCCCCCACCCCAAAACATTATATATCGTTGGAAAGGGTTTTTTTTTCTGAAAAAGAAAAGTTTTAGCACGTTTCTGTCCGTTAATTAGGACAGGAGATATTAATTAATCAAATTTAGTCAATTTTCAAGGCTTAACTCTACGCAGAACTGAAACACTAGAGCCATTTTCCTGATCAGCTGCTCTTTTGTCCCTGAAGTTACTTTGTGGTTAAAATTGTGCGTATAGATTTAAGCCTTGAAAATTTATTCAATTTGATTAATTAATATCTCCTGTTACTTACTTAACTTTCTGTCTCTTATATTTATTTGGCGAATTGATTTAAACTTTAACATGACTTTAAGTGGAATTTAAAAGGTTGTGGAGCGCATTTGAACTAAAGGATATAATATTTTTTCTTCAGAGGAGGTTAAAGTGAATTTAAATTTATTAAGTTGACTTCCTCAAAATTCGGGGTTCCCGAAAATGTCACAATGGAACTATCATTGTTAAAAATTTAGGGATGGCTTATCAGTTCTTCTTCGCATTTGGCGTCGTAAAGTTTGGCGACAATCAGGAAATTTACCAAACCTCCCATCCAGTGAAACACTACTTTCTCCAACTCAAAGAAAAATAAAACGGTCTGGGAAATAACAGTAGTTGTTTGCAGTTTAAAGCGTATTTCATTGCATGTTTAAAACATGTATTTAATGCCGCCATCACTAAATTTTTCATAATAATAGTTCCATTCTGACATTTTCTGTAACACCGCTATTCAGTTAACCGGGAAATTTTCCAAACTTCCCGGCCAGTGAAATCTTGATTATTTGAGAGTCACTGTTAGATTGTAATCACTTCAAAGAGATGGTACGAAAGACAATTATATTTCTTTCCTTTTAATGTTCACATTAAAATCATGGAAGAATGGTTGTAGCTGATCTACCTGATACAATCGGTTCCCTATGTTAATAAATTTAGATTTGGCGACCAATTTTACATTGAAATTACGGTTAAATCGGTGAATTATATTAAATTTCAAGGGCAATATTGCTGTGGTCGTTGAGAGTTTTCGAAAATCTTGGCTCTACAGTTGTGTCAAAAGTTCCATTGAAACGTAAAAATTTCGCTAGAAATAAATAAGTTCCTCACACACACACACGAAAAGAAGAAAAAAGTCTTTAAAACTAAAATAATCCTCGCATTGAACACTACAAACTGAAATGGCATTAAAAGTGTCATCAATATATTTTAAAAGGTCGTGGTGCACATTTGAATTAAAGAATATAATAATTTTACTCTTCGTATTTGGCGTGGTAAAGTTTGGCAACAATAGGGATATTTACCAAACCTCCCAGCCAGTGAAACACTTCTTTCTCCAAATTAAAGAAAAAGAAAACGCTCTGTGAAGGAACAGTAACCCAAATTTTTAATAGTTCCATTCTGACATTTTCGGTAACACCGCTATGAAGTTACTCTTCGTATTTGGCGTCGTAAAATTTGGCAACAATCTGGAAATTTACCAAACCTCCCAGCCAGGGAAATCTTGCTTATTTGAGGGTTACTGTTATAGATTGTATTCACTTCAAAGAGATGGTGCGAAAGACATTATATTTCTTGCCTTTTAATGTTCACATTAAAATCATGGAAGAATGGTTGAGGCTGAGCTACCTGACACAATCGGTTCCCTATGTTAATAAATTTAAATTTGGCGACCAATTTTACATTGAAATTATGGTTAAATCGGTGGATTATGTTAAACTTCAAGGGTAAAATTGCTGTGTTCGTTGAGAGTTTTCGAAAATCTTGCCACTACAGTTATCTCAAAAGTCCCATTGAAACGTTTATTTGGCGAATTGATTTAAACTTTAATATGACTTTTAGTGGAATTCAAAAGGTTGGGGAGCACATTTGAATCAAATATAATAATTTTACTTTAGAGGGTTAGAGTGAATTAAACTTTATTTAGTTAACTTCCTTTACATTTGTTGCACGGGCATCGCCGTGCGGGTACTGCTAGTATCTATTATATAGAAGAAAGTATTGGTTTCGTGAAAATTTTCGAATGTCGAATTTCGACGAATTTGCACGTTTTGAGGTGCGCTGAGTCCATTTCGACCATTTTTGGAAAATGTCTGTCTGTGTGTGTGTGTGTGTGTGTGTGTGTGTGTGTGTGTGTGTGTGTGTGTGTGTGTGTGTGTGTGTGTGTCTGTCTGTGTGTGAGTCTGTATGTGTGTGACCAGTTTTTGTGGCCGCGCTAGAGCAAAAACTACTGCATGAAATCGAACAAAAATTTTTTCCCATATGTACCACCATGTGAACTGGTGCACCTGACTTTGTTTAGCGAATTCCTCCAAGGGGGGTGGAGCAATCGCACGTGTTCTGCGCGTGGGTGATTGCTATATCTCAGGAAGTAACTGGCGGAATCAAACGAAAATTGGTCCATAGATAGACCCTACGGAGTACAGGTGCTGATTCAATTTGCGTGTCAATATCTTGAAGGGGGGTGGAGCAATCGCACGTGTTCTGCGCGGGGGTGATTGCTATATCTCAGGAAGTAACAAGCGGAATCAAACGAAAATTGGTCCATGGGTAGACATTATAGAGTACAGGTGCTGACTCAATTTGTGTGTCAGTATCTTGAAGGGGGGTGGAGAAATCGCACGTGTTCTGCGCGGGGGTGATTGCTATATCTCAGGAAGTAACAGGCGGAATCAAACGAAAATTGGTCCATAGGTAGACCCTATTGAGTACAATCGCTGATTCAATTTGTGTGTCAATATCTCAAAGGGGGGTGGAGCAATCAAAAGTGCTTATTTTGTCATTGCACCTACTGTATCTCAAGAAATATTGCTGAGATTTGAATGAAATTTGGAATAACACTAACCCAACAAGGAAGCAAGCATCGATTAAATTTTGGCGCCAATCGCCCCAGGGGGAGGGTGGGGTGATTTTTGCGCTTAGTCAACAATGCGAAAAATCAATTCATTAAAAAATCGCTTTCACGCTATTTAATTATCAAAACAGCTGAAAACTTTCAATGATTTGAAATTTTTAACTGTTGCCAATTTCTTTTTACTAACAAATAAAATGTTTGCAATTAATCTAAACAAGGCTTTTGCAATGATTTCCAATTTCGCTCATTGATTCTGCATTTGCAGGGTTATTACGATAATTGGGAAATTGGAGCTGTTTCCAATTATTCGAGCGAGTACGTATTTTATTTTGTAACTGGAATTCATAAGATAGATATAGAAGAAAGTTTCGTGACGGCCACGACAGCTAGTTTTGAAATAAATATCACTTATTGTTCCATGCTGTTTCTGTCTTCTTACCAAATTTCATCCATTTCTGACCACTCCTTCTTGGTGTTGCATTTTCAATGTCGAGCAGTGTAAATTAGAATAGATTTTTTCATAATTCATACGAAAAGGTGACTGCGAAAAATGGCCATAATCGAAATTTTGAAATAAATCTTCAAAATTTAATTTTTATTAAAAAAAATATAAAAGAATAATTTGATAGCTTATTTCATATAAAGCAAAGAAAATAACAAACAAAACCTGAGACATGGTGATACGGTTGCCTATTTTATTTGGATGATTTGACTTGAAATGACTCTCACACTAACGGATGTCAATAATTTCCATGAAAACTGCTTAAAAATTTGAATTTTAAAAATCCGTTTTATTCAACTTGTATTAAAGTTATTTATTACTCATTTTTGTAAACGGTAATATTTCCTAAAATATAATACACTATTAAATTTTAACAAAAAACGATATTAAACAAAACAAATAATTGCCAATAAAGAAATTACAACTGAAATAAAAATATAAACTAATTTTAAAGTACTAGGTGACCCGTGCGGAATTCCGCAAAAAAAAAAAAAAAAACTCTAAACTTAAAATTGAGTTATTCAGGTTCAAAGATTTCAGTTCTCGATTGGATGTGTTAGATTTGGTGTCTTAGTTTCGCTCCCCTGCTAAGGCGGTTTACTGCCGTCGTTCTGAAAACTTTTCAAAGAGACCAAAGACACGTTCACTTTTACAACTACTACAAAAGTGATACCCTATATTAAAATCAAATACCTAAACTAAATACTAACGTTATCGCAAAACTACCATAGTATTTTGAAACAATAAAAGTTACAATTAAGGTTTACCGAGCTAAGCCTTGGCTTGAAATGTCGCATTTAAAATTGATTTGAACAACAATGGTATAACGATTTTAACAGTTGAGCAAAAAATTTAACTCTTTCAAACTTCAATCGCTTATAAGTCGCTTAAACGTGGATTTTCGAGACTCTCGTTACGCGGCGCTAGCGGAGAAACGTTCTAAAGAACGCATTTTTTTTAATCTTTCGAATGAAATCAAAATGGAGACGATACGACAATAATTTCGCTATATAGAGTCAATTTTGTGCCCAAAAATTGAAGTTCGAATAAAAAACGAACCGACACTTTTAAGAGGGTGGGTCTAATTTTCGTCAATAGCCCGCGGGATAAGCTTCAAAATCATAAATTTTCTTGCAATTCGATAAAGAAATGAGTGAGTTTCGACCGGGTATAGGATTCGGCTTAGAGAAATAATATATGGAGATATGCTGCAGACTATAAATATAGTTTGATTCCTACAAAGTCTTGAAAATTATAAATCTCCATATATTATTTCTCTAAGCCGAATCCTATACCCGGTCGAAACTCGCTCATTTCTTTATCGAATTGCAAGAAAATTTATGATTTTGAAGCTTATCCCGCGGGCTATTGACGAAAATTAGACCCACCCTCTTAAAAGTGTCGGTTCGTTTTTTATTCGAACTTCAATTTTTGGGCACAAAATTGACTCTATCTAGCGAAATAATTGTTGTATCGTCTCCATTTTGATTTCATTCGAAAGATTAAAAAAACTGCGTTCTTTAGAACGTTTCTCCGCTAGCGCCGCGTAACGAGAATCTCGAAAATCCACGTTTAAGCGACTTATAAGCGATTGAAGTTTGAAAAAGTTAAATTTTTTGCTCAACTGTCAAAATCGTTACATTGTTGCTCAAATCAATTTTAAATGCGACATTTCAAGCCAAGGCTTAGCTAGGTAAACCTTAATTGTAACTTTTATTGTTTCAAAATACTATGGTAGTTTTGCGATAACGTTAGTATTTAGTTTAGTAGTAGCCTTGGGTATTTGATTTTAATATAGGGTATCACTTTTGTAGTAGTTGTAAAAGTGAACGTGTCTTTGATCTCTTTGAAAAGTTGTCAGAACGACGGCAGTAGATGGCGATGTTGTGCAAATGAAGCCAATAAAAATTGTCGTATTAAATTTTAAGTTTAGAGTTTTTTTTTTTTTTTTTTTTTGCGGAATTCCGCACGGGTCACCTAGTTAATATTTATTATAATATTTAAAGAGAACAAAAAATATGCACAGATAAACTGAAATTTGTAACATTGCAGCTCTTAGAAATGCAGAGTGATTACCTAGCTGCAATTCTTGATTGCGGAAACTTTTAATTCGTCCGAAATAAAGTGAAGTATTTTTACTATATTTTAAACTAATGTTGCTCTTGAGGCTAAAACACCTTTCTGCTTTTTCCCATACCCTGCCTTTTGTTCCACATTCCATCCTCCTAGCGATACGTTCGCCGTTTCGTGGAACCCCCAGCATTCTATATCTGATCGGAGTCGATGTCCGTGGATATTAGCGGCGGAAGCGCCCTCCCGCGGCGAGCCCGTACATGCCGACTGGTCTCTTTAACTCAGGCCCCTCTGAGTGATTTAGTATTCGCTCCGAAATCGAAGAAAGTGGGACTGCTCCGCGCTCCGTCTTAAACTTGTACCAGTTGATCTCGCTGGCTTCTGTGAATTACTTTTGTTCGTCTACGAGCTTTGGGATTGAGGGAGGATGGAATAGAAATCAAGAAAAATATTTGGAATTTTCTGAAAAGAATGGAAAACTTTTTGAAAATGAATATTTTAAGCAGTTGAATGTAATATTCTGTATGCTGAACTTTTATTGTGAGAGCTTTACGCATGTAAAAAATAGGCACATTATTTGAAAGGTTCATCATTTCAGTTTGGAGCTCAATAAGCATCGTTCCAATATTCGGGCAGTTTTTTTTAACTGCGATAGATGACATAATGTTTTATTTATAACATAACAATAAAATCCTTCTGGAACTAAATATGTTGAAAGAGAAATGCTAAAGGATTTCCTTATAAACTGGCAATTGAGGAATTCTTAATTTTTCTTTCTCATGTACATTTCTTTCTCTTATAAAATATTTCTTTTATCACGAAAACTAAAACGTTAATTATGTTTTGCTACCTAAGGAGTAATGAATTTTTGTTGTACTTTAAACATTACTCTCTTGACTGCTGAAAAATAGACCATATATTTGAAATCAAGAAAATATAGATATTTTTCTTTTTATTTCTAATTTTTATTCCACTGTTGTTAGAGGTTTCTGAGAGAAAAAGAAGAATATGAAAGCTTTCAGCAAAGTGCATCAAAGAACTTTATAACTCAAAGATTTCTACGTCATTATTTTATTTGCAAAGTAAAATATTTGACAAAAAAATCGACTGATGAATGAATGTGGGAAAATTATTTTAAATCAAAATGTGCAAAAATCTATTGAACTGACTGTTGGTTTCTCTTTAATAGCAGAACGATATTTTCCTTGCTGTATTGTTTTTTGGTTTTCTACGCACAAAACAAGAGCTAAATAAACCGGAGTGCCTTTAGCCAACGATTATAAATCATCGTTTTACAAGCACAAAGCAAATAAATTAACTGCGCATTATTCAGATCTCCACTCATATCAAGTCACATATACATATTTATCAAACTGCATTTCAACAATAACTATTGATATTGCGCAAAAATATCGATTCCCAGAAGCAATAGACCTACAAACAAATATTTGAATACCTCTTTAAATTCTTTCAATATCTGTGCGTGTGTGAATTTACGAAAAAAAGTACGATGATGGCAACAAGAAAAGCAAGGACAAATTATGCAGAAATGTATTTATTTTTCACTGTGTTCATCATTGTACAGACTCATGACATTATTGTGGCTCTCTCCCCTTGCGTAAATTGTGAAGAGCTGCATGTTAAATTAGGAGAAAACCTACCAGAACAGATAATGGTAAGTAGAGTTTGCATTGTAATGACATATCTCTTTTACCAAATATAAATTAACAAACTATTGTCAGATATATATTATTGCTGATAATAATTCTAGATATTTTAACTTGAGTCCGTGTTTGGGTATTTAGTTTTAAAATGTAAGAAAAAGGTATGCAAGGGATTTTTAAACTTCACTGTCAGCAATGGATATGAACTTGTGCATCGAATTAATTAGAAAATCTTGAATAAATAGAATTGTAAGTGAAATTTCATTTTTAATCTGCGAAAAAAAGCAATTGTAATAAATTAAACGTGTAAAGTATTAAACTGCATTAAGCAAAATTTTTGAACATAAATGGTGCATTTCAGGAAAACGTTTTTTTTTTTTTTTTGTAACACACGTATTTTATTTAAACTTTTATTAAATGTACGAAAGGGAGAAAAAAATTCAAATATTTATCAAGTTTTATCTCTTATTTATAAAGCAGAAAAAATATAGAGCTCAAATTATTTTTAAAAAATGGCGTTTTTTTTTCAAAACCTATGTATAACTAACTCTTGTTGTGTACTATCTTGATGTGTAGATAAAATATGAGCTTTCAATTCATTTATATGCCCAACAATTGGTGTGGCAATGTTTTTTTTTTCTTTTTTTGCTATATTTTCTTCAGCAGTCAGTAAAAATTAGTTCCTCTTAAAATATTTTTCATCTGTAATTATTCCGGAGCTTTATTTTATTCCTTTATTTACTCATATTTTTTTTATTATTTAATTTATTATTTTTTCGATCAAAAGTGATGATTTTACTGGCGATATAATATTATTAATGGTTTTAAAATTATTTATTATTAAAATCAAATGTACTTCAATATACATATGTTTTAAGACTTCAGATATTTGGAGAGAAAATGTTTTTGAGAGAATAAAAAGTGATAAATTAATTCATGAATTATTTAGCTAAAAATGTTCTATTACTTTAAAGGAGTTCTTTTATGACACGAAGATTTTCTAAAATTGTATAAACAAAAAAACTCATTTTTTATGTATTTCTGATAAAATTTCATGATGCTAGCTAAGTGCATTTTAAAAAAATGCACACACGAGTGCAACATTATACAGGGTGTCCACTCCTATCGTGGACCAATAGCTAATTTCTAAACCGTTAGAGTTAAGCATATAGTTCATTTAGGAAAAAATCTCCAAATTACGAAAGGAATTTTGGGTCTATTCAATGTTTTTCAAAAAATCAAATTTTGAAAGAGTTACGTAATTTAAATTTTTATACAGGCCCCCAGTCCTATCAATCATGTTTAGTAAAACCTTCTTGTCATTGTAACGTTTAAAACTAAAAAAAATCACTGTTCTACCAATGACGTTTTGAAAAATCAAGATTTTGAAGGATTTCGCATACGATCCCTTAAGCGATCTCTCGATGACGTCATGAAATAATGCAAAATCTTGATTTTTCAAAACGTCATAACTTGATCAATTTTTGTGGTAGAACAGTGATTTTTTTTTAGTTTTAAACGTTACAGCGTCAAGAATGTTTTACTAAATATGATTGATAAGACTGGGGGGGGGGGGCTGTATAAAAATTTAAATTTCGTAACTCTTCAAAATTTTATTTTTTGAAAAACATTGAATAGACCCAAAATTCCTTTCGTAATTTGGAGATTTTTTCCTAAATGAACTATATGCTTATCTCTAACGGTTTAGAAATTAGCTATTGGTCCACGATAGGAGTGGACACCCTGTATGTATGCAAAGTATTATGGTTTTACAAATTATGAATTGAACATAGGGAAACCTAACTTATTGCAGTTTTAGGAAATGATTTCAGGTATATTAATCCTTCCTATCAAACCATTAGCTTATTAATATTTTTTGAATCCACCTTTGACCAACGTATTGTTAGTTAAATGAGTTTTTGAATTAAATTGAATGCATGGAAAAGAAATAATAGTGTTTTATGAGTAATCTGTTTTGAAAATCATTCAAAATGTTTTGAAGTGAATTAGGTTTGTGAGAAATTTTTGGCGATCAAGTGTTACAAAATTAGGGTGACTATGTTTTTTGTTTCTTAAGAAATAAATAAAGCGACAGGCATTCAATAGTAAAAATTAAGTATTTAATAATTATAAGCAATTGATAAAATCATATAATTTGAACTATTTACGATTTTTTACCTTGTTTGTTTTAGTAAATATTTTAGTTAAAGCAGAAAGTAGAGGGTTTACAAAGGCTACTTATCTACTAAAATTGAAAAAAAAAAAAAAAAAAAAGAATCAAAATGAAAAAAATGATAAAAACACGTGCTATTAGAACAAAAATATGTTTGATAATTTATGTTTAAAAATTTTAGACGCAATAATCAGTTTAAAAGATCAATTGAAATCATAAAGTAATAATACAAAGAAAAATAATATAATTTCTGACCTTTAAAGTTACCAGAGTTGCAGACATAGTAGGACAGATATTTTATACTTTCATTTTCTAGAAATAATATTTATGTTGCAGAATATTGTCAAGTTTATTTTTAAAGTATCAAACAAAAGCGCAATACAAAGAAAAAACCTAATCCATGTGTATGTTTTGCAAAAAATTAAAAATAACAAATTTAAACATAATGGACATTCGTTTTTTCAATAAATTTCGTTATTACGAAAACCTTAGTGTTTTTCTTGAAATTTTAACCATCGAAGTATAATTCGTATTTACTTCATTGCCAAGGAAGATAAGTCTAATAATGTTTTCTCATCTATTACATTTTCCAAAAATGTGTCTCTAAAACATATCTACAAATTATTTCTTAGTTTTACTTCGAAAATATCGTAGTTTTACTTTGAAAATTTACAAGAAAACGTATTGAAAATATAATGCTCAAATGCCATAGCTTTAATAGAATCTTTATTAGTGATAAAACTTCAGCTATACAGGGACGTCATTCCAAGTTTTTCCAGGGGGGGGGGAGGCAAAGGGTAAAAACACAATACAATTTTACCTGAAAACAACAAAACCACGCCCACTTATATGTAAATACATTGATTTCTCAAAGTCAGGGGGGGGGGCAAATGACCCCTTCCCCTGCCCCACAACCTAAATGACGGACCTGCATCTATTCCAGGTTTTTTTCAAATGTTTATTTCCTTTATTTGAAATAGAGTGACATTTTCTAGTTCGTTTTCTAATATTCGTTAAAAACGAAAATGTTTATAAAACGTCCTTAACAATTTCCTACTAATCCTACTAAACTTCTGAAAGCTAGGCATGTCATATCAAACATAATGCGTTAAATGCTATTTCATAGCAGTAAAATTTTGTAAGAATTGCCATTAATGTAAAACTATTTCTATTCGCGATTTCTACAAAAATTTCAAAACGTGAATGTCTTCATTTTTTGTCTGTAAATATCATTCTCTTATTATTGCTAAATCATTTGAAAGTTTTTGATTTTCAGATTAAATACTTCCTTCACGCAATTTATGAATATTATGTAACAGCACATAAAATAACTGACCACGTTTATCGTTATATTTGAACTAAAATCAAAGAACTCGTGATCTTTATTTCTAAAACTTAGTTTATTAAGACTACAATGTTTCCACACAACTAAAGCGGATTCTTTTAAAGAAAATGCGGTGGAATATTTGCGTGCGTGCTGCAAGTCGTTAGAAATATTATCTAACTTTCTGAAAAGTATTCCAGTTTCAAAACTTGCAGAATGTTTTGTTTTGGCTTTTCTAAGAAATTAAGGTAACATTTAATCTCTTACTGCAAGAATGTTACTGGCGTTACTGTATAATTTAATCTAGTTTTCTTTCATATACAATGAACATTTTCAATAAGGGATACTAAGGCGGTCAAATATTTTGTCCCCTAAGTAAAGGTGTCCCTTCTTCAGAGATATTTGAGATGATGCAGTGTATTCTCAGTATAAATTTAGAATACATAAACAGAAACTAATAACATTAAACAATAAACATAGAAAATACTTCTACTACATAAAATTCGGATTTAATCAAATTAAAAATTGTATTTTTAAATACAAATTCTTTTTAGTGAATTCAAAAATTTGGTAATTGCAAAGTTTTGTAACTTACTGTGAATATTTTTTTTAATAATTAGTTTTGTGGAATGGCTTGATGTCACTTTGCTTAAAATACAGTGCGAGGTAATTTACAGTTAGTGTTCACTTTTCCAGTTTTCTAGTTAAAGCTTGTCAGGGGCCGTGTGTTATCTGTTGGCTCTAATTCGGTATGAATAAATTTTTCGAAAGCATGCATGTAAATTCTAGCGAGAATTTTAGAATATATACTTGCTTATTTGAACATGCTTATGTAAAACTTTAACCAGTCAATTTAAGACAAAAACTTGAACCTTCATGTCAGTAAATTCAATACTTATTTATGTATACAGTCATTTTTGTAATTTCTCTACGTGATTCTCCCTTATACAGAGTTCGCTATTTAGAAGCAAATACATGAATCCGTATACAAGAGACCAGAAAAAAATATCGAAGTTGATGTGTCCCTTATTTGTAGGTGTCCCTTCTGCAATTAGTACTTCGTTTGTATCATTGAGTAGTTTAGGCATTTTTATCAGCATTATTTTGTAGAGCCCAAGATAAACGTTTAAGTAATGTATTTTTTTTTTCTCTTTTTTATTTGAAAGGACAGTTTTTGTCGGACAGAAGTTAAAGGGGTTTTGCCCATATTTTCAAGAAATAATGCCAGTTATGATTATTTTTGCTTTGAGTAGGTGGAAGATACATTTTCTACATATTTTTGAAACTCATATTCCCACATATGTTAGATTTAATTAAAAAAATGCATCTAAACAAATTTATCGAGGATTTAAAATAGTTATTTGAGCCCTGAAATACGCAAATATTGTTTACTTTACCATTTTTCAAAAATTGTTATTATGATATTTTTATGTAACATAATTGTTCTTCCTTGATAAAATTTCTGCTGAAGTTTGCATTCGCAATCATTACTTTTGCTCGAATATATGTATAAAAATAGCATGTGCAATAACAATAACTAAGTGAGATGGTGAAATAGTATGCGTATAGTACTCCTAATTCAAAAGAGCGAAAAAGTCACTCTAAAAAAGAGTGAAATCGACTGCGGATGCATTCGCTCTTTCTGAGGGTTGGTTTCATCGAAAAGAGACGCTTTCCGAAAAAAAAGATTTAAATAAAGGAGTGAATTACTTAATCACTCTTTCTAAAGAGCGGAACTGAAAAACACTCCGTCATAACCGCTTCGCAAAAGGAGTGAAATTAGCTCCTATAAGAGAAGTGCGTTTTCAAATCTGGAAAGGAGTGAAAATTAACTCATCAGTCTGAGTGAAAATCAGGGGAATTTTTTAAGAGAGGTTCAGCAGCAGTACTTCTTACTATTTTATGATCTTATGAAACTGATTATCTACTTATATTAAAAACTGAGTATCTTTCTAACTATCTTTCTTTCTAACTATCTTTCTATGTCACGCTTCTTTCTCCTGAACGCCAATGACCTGAAAGTCGAACCAGGTACCGATAGATAGGTAAATTTTCAGGCTTCATTAGTTTCCATTGATATAATTATACGATTTTAATTAGCGAAGATATCAATTAATAAGTAGTCAAGTTTAAAGCGATTAAGCCTAATAAATGATTAAATATGAAATCCATTCTTGCAAACCGTCGTTGCTATGAAACAGAGATAACAATGATAATGAGAATTTTAAATGAAGGCTTAACTAAATCAAACACGAAACTCATAAGCGGGCCACTTACGCAGAATTTTTATCGCTAGCTACTTGTAATATTTTGAAACATTCATTTGTTGAAAAGCCATCTACTTATATTAAAAACTGAGTGTCTATGTCTGCTTTTTTTCTTTGAGCGAGCTGAACTTACTGAAACTCTCCTCACCATCTTGAAGGCGCGTAGCATCTCAATAATTCGAATGATTTTTTATATAGGAAAAAAGTAAAGGCGTGAAGCGCCTGTTAGCCAGCCGCCTTGGCGGGGAGTAGTTTCTTGAAAATTTCCTCACTACTTTAAAAGCATGAAGTGCCCGTGCAACGCCGGGCCACGTGCGTGGTATGTCTTGAAATCGAATGAACATTAAATTCTATCAAACAATATAACTTCAGAATGAGGTAAAAGTTAGAGAGGGAGGACGTTATGCATCAACATGCCGCAGGAAGCTAATCTAGCTGCCCTGGCAGCTAGTAATAAATAATTACCGATTTCTTTTGCATTTAAAGAAAATATAAATATTTATTGTTGAAGAATTTTAAGTTAGCTTGTTGAATATTTACTCTTATTTGAAATGCTTTTTTTAACAATGAGGCAACACCAAAATAAATCATTTTATGATAAAATTGCCTTTTAAAACGCAAAATAATACACCGTATACAATAATGGCAAGAGCATATAATGTTTTAAATCACTTTCTTGCTCAACAAAAAAGGGGAAAAGCTTTACGTCACTGTTTTTCCTTTTTCACAATAGCTATTATAAACAATTCTAACTTTTGCTATTGCATTTTATACTTTTCATTATAAAATTACTTATATTTTTGGTAAATATAACTTAGTGTGCAATTGTAAAAAAAAAAAAAAAAAAAACAACGAAACGAGTTTTGTTTCTTGCTTAAAAAATTTTAACTACCGCTATTAATACCGGTACTTCAATGTCAGGTTTTAAAAGAGATAGAATACCGGAATTATAATTTTTTGCCCGGTACTGCAATCTATCTTGATCAATAGTGCCTATTTTGCAAACAAATCTATATATATAAAAATGAATGTTGGTAAATGTGTATATGTGTATATGTGTGTGTTCCCTAAGATCTCAGAAACTACCCGGGAGATTTGCCTGAAATTTTCACCGTTTGTTCCTTTTGGTACTGGGAAGGTTTAGAGACCAGTTTCAACAAAATCCGATGAGTAGTTATTTTTTTATCTCAATTTTAGACCTGATTCTGTCTCTGTAACTTCAATTTAAAACGCCATTTTCGAAGGCTTTTATCAATCCAATCGAGTCTTTAGTGTATCAACTCAACTCTCTGGCAGATAGTTGGAATTGCTTGCTACCGTAAATTTGGCGATCTTTTGAATCGCGCCAAGAGCCCCCAATAATGGAAGTTTTCCCAATAACTATCTCAAGTATAAAAAATAAAAAAGGTATTTGATTAACAGATTAATCTTTTTTTAAAAGCAAATGAGATTCAGTTTCATATTTCGGAACTCCTTTAGATTTGTAGAGGCTTAGATGTCATGCATTATTTTCCAGGCGAACACTATTTTGTTCTTTATCTATTGCTGTTTTCAATCAAAGTATGTTACTATATTTTCTCGCCAAACATCCAATCAATAGTTCGTTTTCATGTCCATACTATTTGCTATGATATACTGCAATATTGGAAATTATTTTAACGCCTTACGGAATGATGTACATTTAGCGCCAAATATAATATTCAAATTGATTTCAGATTGCCAAAAAAGTAATCTGCTTCATAGAGAATACCTCAACATTTGGCGACAATTTCTCTTTCACAAAAGTGAGATTACGTAAGTTTCTTTATTTATGGAAGGGATAGGGGTTCAGAATTACCCCAGGTATCCCAAATTAGCTACCAAATTGGCGACTTTTTAAATAGCGTCAAGAACCTTCAATAATTGAAATTTTCCAAGGCACGTTGCTACGCAACTATATTTGTTTTCGAGAGTAGAAAAAATTATTTGCGTATGATAAATACCTGATTAAATATGTTTCCTTCTCAGAGAAACATATTATTGCATGACAGTACTCAAATGCTACCATATTTTTTAAGGTGTTTGCTTTTTCATGTCTCTGTAAGCAACAAAATTGTTCCTTTGTTCTCTTTTGGCTTATTTATATAACATACTTTTAAAAAACTAGAGTTGAATTATAACTAAAATTGAGTATTCTTTCTGCGATATCAATTCATTATCAAATGACCTTTTACTTTTATACCACGGGCAAAGCCGTGCGGGTACCGCTAGTAATTTATAGGTTAGAAGGGAAGATAATAAAAACAAATGGTGTCTATTAATGAATCAAAACTATTCTTTTTATGATTTATTCCCAAAATCTCATCATTGTTGCATTCACTATTTTAGAGCACGAACATATTTGGACGAACTAATTAGATACATAAAAAGCTACAAAACCAACACAAGTACATGCCCTTGAGCACGACAGTGACATTCTTTAAATAATTGTCTTAATAAGGTAAACGCAATTTATTTTAGGGCCTGATTAGCAGCCAATTAAGATTTCAAGATAAATCCGGCGTAAAGTATTTGCATCCCAAACTAATCACGTAAACCGGCTTACATTGTTTTGATCGAGATAAAGATCTCTTTGGAATTTACGTTGACGTCTGGCTCAAGATTAATACATAAGCTTTTAAGACCAAGTAAGATTCAGACTGTGGCACTATAAACCTCTTAATTAAAGCGACACTATTCAGACTGATATTGCACAATGTAGTTTTTAATTCGATTGCATAGTACTGAAAGGATCGCACACAAATGCTGTATACTGCTGTCTAAGCGTATATAATTCAACTTCGCAGAGATGGCCTATGACTCCTCATTTTTTCAGGATTGTCCATTTTTAGGAAGGGGTGATACGCAGATGAAAATTGAGGAATGGGATTCACAATTGATGGGGGAATTTGAATGGGTAGAAATTCTACCTATTTTAAGGAATGGACTCGTTTTCTTATTTGATTGACACCTGCCATCTCGTCGCGGTTGAATTGTAATTGGTATCTACAGTCGAGCTCAAACTGAGATATTGCTCTTTAAAGATTTGCACCACCATGTATTTGAGTCAGGTAATACTTTTTTCAGAAATGTTTTAACATTATTTGTCATCCTCAAATGACTGTATAATAGGGTGAGAACGGAAATCCACAAAAGAAAAAAGAAAAAAAAAAAAAAAAAACATAAATACGTGTTGATTTTTTATACTAAAAAAATGAAACTTACTTCAATATTATACAGTAGGGTGAGTCGAAAAAATCGATTTTTTTATTTCGAAATCGCATTACCTCTCAAAAGTTGTGGTTTAGTATCCACAACTTGGGAAAAATAAGAAAAAAATTCTAAGTTGACGTCTTCGGTTCGCGCATGAGGCTTAAAGTTGGAAAAAATATGTTAAAAATGGAAATTTTCAAAAGGAAAAAAGAAAAAAAAATTGTAACTTTTTGTAATGCAACTGTCATAAGCTATAAATATTTTGTGCATATTTAATCTAAAAAAATATTTTATAGCTTTTACATACCATCATTAGTTTGCAGATCAGCCTTAAATTGGGCTAAAATCGCCTGCAATGTCAAATTTCGAAAATATCGATTTTTTTTTATTTCGAAATCGCATTACCTCTCAAAAATTGTGGTTTTGTGTCCAAAATTTGGGAAAAATAATAAAAAAAATCTTATTTTCCAACTTGAGCCTCATGCGCGAACCTTCGGTTCGCGCATGAGGCTCAAAGTTGGAAAATATATGCTAAAAATGGAAATTTTCGAAAAATAATTTGAAAAAAAAAAAACTAATTGTTTTCTATCGAATCTGAATCAAATTGTTGGTAGATAACATAATTTGAACCGAAAAATATGCACATAACTTTTAGAAGATACATTCTGTTTGTGCATAAGGCTCAAAATATGAAAAAAAAAAGTCAAAAACAACCAGAACGCACTACGTCGGCACTGTGCCGGTATATTTTTATTCTACAGCCGACTTGTCTAGACATTACACATATTCTAGGAGACAGTTCGAAGTCCCTGCAGTCTGCACTAGGGTGGGCCGAAAAAACACTTTTTTTAATTTCGAATTTGTAATAGCGCGGAAAAGTTGCGAATTATGAAGACAAAAAGAAGGAAAAAAAAATTATCGAAATCGTTTGATATCTTCCGATCGCGCATAAGGCCTAAAGTTTGACAAAAAATGAAAAAACTTCATTTTAGCGATTTTTTTTTCAAATTTTTGAATTGGATGTTTTCGAAATGTAATAGTGCGGAAAAGTAGCTAATTATGAAGACAAAAAGAAGAAAAAAAATGATCGAAATCCATTGATATCTTCCGATCGCGCATAAGGCCTAAAATTTGACAAAATAAGAAAAAAACTTCATTTTTACGATTTTTTTTGAAAAAATTTTGAATGAGATGTTTTCATAATTTTTTCGCGCGGAAAAGTTGATATTTATGAAGACAAAAAAGGGATAAAAAAGAGGAAAAAAAATTATCGAAATCGATTAATATCTTCCGGTCGTGCCTAGGGCCTAAACTTTGACAAAATATGAAAAAAATCATTTTTGCGATTTTTCGTTTAATTTTTTGAATTAGATGTTTTCGTAATGCAATACTTGTAACGTTTGCTAATATAGCCTTAAAATATTGTGTTTTGATTTTGTTCTGGTCAGTTAATATCTTCCGGTCTCGCATTAACCCCAAAATTACCCAAAATAATAATTAAAAAAAAGTTATTTTAACGCGTTTTTGGTTTTTGATGAATAATTTTTAGTGAAACAACCGTATTATTTTTTGAGACAGACTGATTAATAAGATAGAAAAACAAACTACCACAGATTCAGTTGATATTATTCTGTTGCGAAAAGCCGTAGAAACTCTCATGCGTAGACGTCGGGCAGCAATCCATGCAACGTCGCTCGCCTGGCAACGGCTCTCTTCCACTCCATCGCCGCCTTCCTAGGACCATGTCAGCTGTCTGCCTATATTGTTTTTTCAGTCTGCGTTTCTATGTAGTAATCGCAGTGTACTATTATTTAGTTCAATCTAGCTGTTTTCATTTTGAAATTCTCGTAGTCTTCTGTAATGATATAGTTTTCTGCTCTGTGTGAACTCGGTGCTTTAACGAAAAAGTTATACAATTGCCGAGCCAAATAACAAGACAAATACTCTAATTACAAGACAAATATTTGGCTGCCCCACTTTTGGTACTCCAAAAGAACTGCCATCAAACAAGCCGTCCACTGGCAAGGACATCATTAGGTGCCATACTCAAGGAAGGTTAAATTTGGCACTAGAAATTAATAATGGTGTCTTCGCCAGTAGGCAGTTAGTTTGATGGCAGTTCTTTGGAGTGCCAAAAGTGGGGCAGCCAAATATTTGCCTTGTTATTAGAGTATTTGTCTTGTTATTACATAACTTTTTGTTGAATCACTGACTCCACACACAGCAGGAAACTACATTATTACAGAAGACTACAAGAATTTCAAAATGAAAACAGCTAGATTGAACTAAATAATAGTGCACTGCGATTA